>VYZW01026653.1:133492-151115 GCA_013401315.1 Balaeniceps rex
TTAAAATGTGTATTCAGCCCTGGAAACACCCAGTCAAATGCTTTAACCATGAGGCTGCTATGCTAAAGTCAGGTTCAACTGCTGTGTTTCAACAAGACCAAGACTAGCTGAGATGAATGCAGAATCCCAGAAGAGCACTTGCCGCTTTGGATGCGAGACAGCTGGAAGTGCCTACACTGTGGGCCAAATATAGTTGTTGAGTCCAGAAAGAATCTAGATATATACCGTAGCATTCACTATGGGGAGGTCCAGTAACTCGCTACTCTGCATATACACTTTCTGGGTCATTCTTCAGAGACTAGCTTGTCTGTTCACTCCCTGAATTAAATTACCCAGCTGTGAGTAGACACACACCTTTTAGGGGTGTACTAGAAAGAGACACACTGAGTCAGACCTAGATCTATTGTGTTTCTAAGTGTAACCACAGCTGATGCTTAGGAAATAAGGATGGGAGCAAAGTATAGAGATACTGCTTCAGAGTACCCTCACAGAACAATACCTGGATGTGCTTGAGTGCTCTTGTCTCTAGCAAGATATTGGATTAAAAGGTTTGTAGGAGTGTTTTAAGCTGGATCGCTCTCAACAGCTGAGACCAAAAATCTTTGTTACTATAGGAATCCTTACAGGCAAACCCTACATTCTATGCAACACCTAGAACCTCAATCGTACAACCCCTTCCTCATCTGTGCAAGAGATGTTGCCTTCTGTGATTGTATTCAAATAGGCTACTTCACTCTTTAGCAGTCTGATGTCAATGGGTTGTATGCAGGGGTTTTGTGCCACTGAGGTACACTGGAAAGATTGTACAGGTTTTGATAAGAGTAGGAAACTGTTTCAGGTTCTGGGCAGGAAATCATAGGCTATGGTTTTAGTAACTTGAGGCAGTGGAAGATTTTGATAGCAGTGAGAGAAAAGCTTCTCTTTCCCTTTGACTCTCTTGGCTGGGGGCAAATGCAAGCCATGTGGCATCGAGCTTTGCAATTTCTACTCACTATCCCAGCAGTCATGGTTGTAAGCCATCTTGTCATGGCATTCAACTGTTCATCACTTGATTAGAACAGACTCGCTTTAGCCTGATGTTTCTGCTGTGCACACTGGCAAAGAAATAATTAAGAGACTGTTGTAATAGCAATGACTAGCAACCCCATAGCCACGTTAAAGCATGAGGAAGCAGGTCTTGCTATACTAAACTATTCTGCAGTCTGAGCTGGCTGGCTGCAGTTTTGGCCTGCTATTGACTTTCAGCTGGTTTTTGGTGGGTTGTCTGTCATAGCAATAGGAGCCGTATATTCTTTATATAGATTATTAAACTCAGAGTATAGATTTTTGTGGATTAAATTTCCTCAGTAAACTGTTCTCAGCCTTCCACACTGTGTTTAAAGGACACCTAGCTGATGGGTGCCTGATCCAGGACTGAGGTTTCCAGGCAGGATTGCAATCAGGTCAGCAGTTCTGTTTTCAGGCAGGATTTGATCATAGTGGGTGATGTAGGAAGGGGTTATCCTTCACTGCATTCTTGCAGTGCAATGATTAATGATAAATCAGTTAATGATAGTACAATGATAATCCCTTCAGCAGGTAGGTAGGCTGAATTCTGTATGTCTGTACCTCTTATGTCTCTCTCTAATTACAAATAAAATAAACAAACAAACACCCAAGGAACATTCTCAGATGCTGTTGTTATTGCTGACATTCTTGAAGGAAGATTGATAGAGTTGTGTCTAGGCATAGCTTAAGGCTCCTCCATTTACATCTATGAAAATTGCCTCATTCAAGGTGGTCTGTAACATCCACCCTTGTTGCATTTCAGGGCTGACTTGTAATCTCAGTACTGTGGCAATGTGTGTGTCTAGATATCAGATCTGGCTGGGACTTTAGGTAGGAGAACAAGAGCAGCTATCTCTTTGAAGGCAAGAAAGTGCCAGTGATTTAAAAGGAGACTATAACTGTAAAAGGAGACTGTATGAAATGGCATAAAACCAAACCTGCCTTGTAAGAGGTACGAAGTCAGATCTGCGGGTCGTTCACTAATATCAGAAGAGCTGTGTGCTTACTTATGTGAGAATATAGCTTATAAAAACACAGTACAGTTTGGACTTTATTTTCCTGCATTTTTGCTCTTCACCTTTTTTTTTTTTTTTACAGTCAATGCTGGCTTGCATTGACTGTAAAATTAGGTCAATTGCTTTGTGGTGTCACAGTGGAATTCACTTTACCATGTGTGTTCATCTGATGACCATCATCTCTGTTACCCATGAGGACTGAATAACAGAACCACAGAGCTAAATACATTAATTTTTGCATCTTGAAGTAAGATTTAACAGGCTTGCTTCGTGTGCCATAGGCTAATCTTTCATTCCTAACTTGACTTTAAAAGAAACTTAAAATATACTTTTTCTTCTTTCTCCTATTGGGTTTTACAAAGCTGAGCATTTGAAAGCTGCAAGAGTGATTTGGATAGGACATGAGCTAAATGCTAACTGGTGTCAAAAAGAAATAATACAGTTAAGAAGTTACTTCTTAACTGATTATTGAAGTTTTTCTTGCTTCCCTTCAGAAGCTGATGGGTCTGATGCAGGGGAGCAATCCTTGTGTATACAAGTTCTTTAATTGTAAACGTAACTCTCTTTATTTTACATTTCAAATGGGCACCACTGACTTTGTGTAATACTTATTCTGAAGAGAAAGCAGTCAGATTTCACTTTCTTCTTCTAGAATAGTCAAAGAAAAGTGGGGCTTTACATCAAGAATATTCTAATATAATATTTTGTTTGATATTTTTCTTCCTTGCACAAGCATAAAAGCTCCTCTAGATTTAATACTCCAAATTCTGACATTGCTTTTCACCCTGGTGCCTGAGCGCTTATAAGGACTTGAGCCTCAGAGCTTGGCTTCAGTCCCCGATTGCAAATACTAAAATTTAGTTCAGAAACAGCAGGTGCTTTCTTCCTGAGGCAGATTCATTGACAATATAATACAGAATGAAAACTGAGCTGGATAACACTGCAATTGTAACACAATAGAGCAGATCCTGCACTTCCTGAGTGCCCTTTATGTAAAATATTGCAGGCAACTTGGAAGTTTTGAATTCACCCAGAGATGGTGAAGCTAAAATGAAACTATTATGCTTTATGTAACCACTGAGTATGCAATTTCTTTAATGAGGACTCTGTTAAAATTTGTTTTGTTGAAGTAAATGGTTCAGCGTATCATCTATTAAATGTAAATAGAAAACAACAAAGTTCTGAGGGCTATTTTACACTTAGTGGCAAGTTTAAAGGTGGATGATAAGGTAAGGATAGAAGAATAATCTTGATAGTCTTTTATCTAGCACAGTTCTGAGTGTTGTTGAGCAAGGTCCTTTATAAAGATCAGTGACACCAACTTTTACAAACGTGGAAGCTGCACATGAAGGTTACATGAAGATCATATGTGCCATCAGTGACAGAGCAAGGAGCACAACTTGCATCACAATTTCTGGACAAAGCAGGAAAATTTGACAGTTACAGCTCTGAACCTTCGTTTAATTTGGGGTGTGGGAAGGCTAAATTGTTGTAACAGATGGTGAACTCTGATTTCTTACCTGTGTGATGAAATGGATAACAAACTATACAGGTTTGGCATCCAGTTATTCCTGATACCAATAACTTCAAAAGAAGTAACTACTGGGGATGAGCAAGTACTTATTTGTTTAGGAGATCTGGCCCCATTCACATCTTTTTGTTATGGCAGAGGGAATTTTTCACGCTCTAGCAGATTAGGTCAATCAGAATTAGCCATAAAGTCACATTGAATGTGACTAATAGCTTCTATTCTCTCCAAAAAAAAAGTGATAAATAATTCTGGAGAGGACTGAATTTTCTATTATAAGTTTGGGATTTTTTGTAAAAGCAATCGGGAAAGTAAAGTTCTTAAAATTAAGAAAAGGAATGGTGCATTCATCCTCAAACTAATTTTTTTAAATTCTAATTTAGCAACAAATCCCAGACCCACTTTTTTAGGCCCCCTACCTCTAAGTTAGAGATGTGATGAGCCAGTAATTTATCAAAAAGGGCTTGGGGCCCCCGTAGTGAATGTTGTGACATTTACACCCTTTTGTGAATCAAAGCCAGACCTCTCAAAGCTTAATGCTCCAGCTGTGTTGAAGGCCTGGAAAACATTTTTCTTTGGCATCTAGCACCAGCGAAGCCCCTTACAGTAGAATTGCTCCAATTAATGGCCATACTGGTGGATTTGGACTGCCTCCACCTGAAGCAGGGCGAAACAAGGGACACTTTCATATTGTGAGCAATTTTCTGTCTTTGCTGAGAAGATTGTTCTGATTCAGATTAGTCTCACCCCCCACCAGCAACAGGATCATGTCAGGAAGGAATGCAACATCTCTGGTTGAATTCAGTGGGTAATCTTATTGGGTTTGCAGAATTACTTGGAGAACTGAGAGCTTCAGTCTGTAAGATGGACTAGTGCCCAGTGTGGCTAGTAAAAGTAAGAACACTGTTAAAGTCATTACCAGAGAAAAAACACACCAGCTAACTTCAAATAGGCTGTTGGTTTCTTGAGACAGGGCCAAGCTTCTTTTGATACTGAGAATCTTGCCAGTTACCCACCCTTTATATATGTATATATAAAATGTTCCTTTTTAGCCTGAACTGCTAAGAAAACAAGACATACGTGAGCTCACTGTCTGTTTATCCATCCTCATTCCTTTCCCTCCCATAGCTTTTAGCCCCACTGCTCAATTTCCACCAACTTTGAAAGAAGGTTTCAATGATCATTAAACTCCCACTGGTTTAGGGGACACCAGGAACTGAGTTGAGGAAGGAGCTGCTGTTACTGCCCCTCTGGTAGAAGAGCAGGGACAGCCCAGGACCCTGTGCGGCAGTGGGCCAGTCATCTTGCTGGTCACCTAGAAGGTGACTGGACACACCATAGGCTGCCTCTCACCCTACCAGATGCCAGGGGAACCCGGGCTGTTGCCAGGAAAGGTGGTCGAGAAGTAATGCTTGCAGCATGCCAGCAGGAAACCAGGTTTCCCTAGCTGTGCTGCACGCAGAACAACTTCTTAGCAAGACTAGATATGGAGATGCGTTGCTCCTCTGACTTCTTCAGTTGCTCAGTCATTTGCTGTGCCTACTTTGCCACTTCTGGCCGTGTGCAGAGCTGCACTCATCTTGCTGTTCAAGTAGTTCTTATGCTCTGAAATAACAGCAGAAAAAAAAAAGTCTTGGCCACACTGAAGCCAACAGCAAGACTCTGATGGCCTTCCCATTGTGTTTGGTTTCACCTGAGGGCTTTGTGTTTATTCCTTTAGGACCGCAAGCTTTTGAAATCATTGCAGATAATATCAACCTCCCTGTGACAGGGATGACTCGATTTGTGTTTAAGGGGCTCCCTTTTCTGATGAAGAGATCTGAGAAGGGAAGGTTTCAGGTGATGACGAATTGGCCAAAGGAAGCTCTTTTGGGTAGAAATCACAGGATCTTTTTTGGTTGTTACTCCCTCCTATTCCCTGTATGTATGATGACCTGCTTGAGTGTGTAACTTCAGTTCTGTAAAAATTATAGGCTGCAAGGTTTCTCTTCAAAGGGGTGCAACTTTAATATGACTTCAAGTTTTTGATTGTGGCTTATTCCTACTGGATGTTTCCACCAGAAATTCTCTGAAGAAAGACAATTTTCTGTGAAAGGCCCTGGTCTGTGAAATGGGTTTCTACTGCGGGTCTAGTAATGGGTGTATACTATTCAGGGCAAATGGCAAGATGACAAGATGATGGATCTTGCCTGATGTTACTTATCTGACTCCTTATCTATCAAGGAGAACCTATTGAGATGATACTGTTTTCCTTCTGTTTCTGGACATATATTTATATGGGTTTATATTTTCTATAAACTTTCATTTTTTTAATATATACAAACTTCCTTCGTTGTCTCAGAGCAGAAGTACAACAAACCAACCAGCAATTTTCTTTTTGTTGTAGACATGTTTACATGACTTGTAGTCTTACTATAAGTGGGGTGGAAAGACACATGTTGAAGTGATTATGTATAAAGAATCTGTTCCAGCATGTAATCCCTACACTCCTTTTATAAACAAACACTAATTTATGCATTCTGTCTTATGGAAATCATTGGTTAGGATTTAACAGGATTTTGGGGGAAAAACTGAGTGGAAATCTAAGAAGGAAACAGTAAAGGGACTAGATCCTGATGAATTAACACGAGAGAAAACAGATGGATCATGAAATGTTTACTGGAAGAACTATCTTCCTGACTAAAATGACTTAATACTTCACCCTGGCAGTCTCCACGTGGGCCTGAAACGAACCACTTTGAATTAAAGATGCACATGTATGCTTTGAAATGAAGACATTTTATTTGTCACTACCAAGCCTGCAGCTATAGTATCACAGAAATAGTCTGCTGTAAGTGGTAGAAATAGCTGCAAATCTGTAGTTCCATTCAGAGGGAAACTTCTGTTTCAGCACTTGCTTTTTCACCTGTCTGTGCCTTGGCTCAGGCTGATCACATGCTGCACCTCTGTGCACTAAGGCGTCATACCACAACACTGGTCCTTTTCTGGCAAGGACATGGACACAACACCCAAAATGTATTTGGGATGCATTATGCCTTTCAACAGAAAATTAAAAACCTTAAAATTAACAATATGAAATATTTTATTTCTAAAATAAAACTTTTCCCAACAGTAAGAGGAAATTCCTGTAATGTATTTCGAGACATACTGGGATGTTCCGTGAAGGTTAATTTTTTTTTTTTTTTTTTAATACGTCTTCAAAGGATCTTTCTGAGGGTATGGAGGGACTGTGCAAGTACTGTCACTGTGTCAAAGGTGAGCTGCGGGGGGAAAAAAAAAAAAAAGATTCAAGAAGTAACATCCTGGCATTTAAATTTCCAGGCAGCTGTGTGAGTTGCTGTTTCTTCCTAAATCAGTAGCGTCTCATGGGAAATGGCTGGGACAAGCTGCTGGGTGTTTTTACGTCACTGTAGTGAATCTGCTCTTCCTGAAAAGCTGGAACCTATTTATTTTTAACAGCTACACTTATTTCCCAAGGGTCAGCATGTTTTCACATACTGCATTTTAAAAATTTCTGAAGCAGAAATGACGATTGGACCTGTCAGTACCTTCACAATGGAAGACTTTGTTTGCTGCTGGCTCCCTCACCTCCTTTCAGGGAGGTAAGTCATAAGGTTTTGAGATGAGAATACAGTTAAGTGACATATTTCCACTTTCTGACACTCCCTTCGCTTTGCTATAATCATAACCCAACTCTAATACCCTGTTGTTCGAGCTAATCTGGCAATAAAAGTTAGACACCGGCATGTACAGGGTGAGTATGTAGATAGAGAGGTGGTGCAGGCAGTCTACCTGAGTATTGTTTGAAGGTTTCTGGGTTTGTAATTAATCTTATATGCTAATTGATTTCTATTGCAATCGGTAGCCCCCGCTTCTTCTTCTAAGACCCCCCCAACCCTCCAGAGGGCTCACTGGTTCTCCTGTAGCGGGCACAGACTGCCACGGCACGTGAGGAAGGATGTAGCTGGGGCATGGGCTGTAGAAGAAAAGAGGGTTAAAGGCACCCAAACTGCTGTTTCCATGAAACGCAGCAACCAATCAAGGGTATTAAAATGAAATGGAACAGAATGTGCTAATTTGCTCTCTTAGCTGACTGCTTTCATAACCGGTTTGTGAGAAAACCTGAAATTGCAGTTGTTTGTTGTAATATGGGACAAAAATGCATATGAGGATTTTCCATAAGACTGGAATTCTAGTTCCTAATCAGCTCTAATAGTAACTCTTCTGCTCTTTCTCTGCTGCATATTCTTGACGTGCAAAGTGTGGGCTCTCACTACAGAGAAGTCTATCAGTGACTGCGCTGGTCTTCCAGTATGCATGGATATTTCTGTACAACTGTGAAAGCATGTGATAGTCACTATTTTTCCTCCATCTATATCCTACGGGAATTAGAGCTTCAGCAAAGTACAGTGTTTCCTAACACCATAATGAGGTATCCATCTGAGCCTGCTGTGGAAGTAAATAGTCTTCATTTAAACAAACAGTTAGCAGATAACTTTCCTGACTCTGTCATCATTATCTTCCTTCTGAAAAATCTTAATCAGTTAGCCGTAAATACTTTTAAGGTGGTTTTCAAGTCTTGAGTACAACACTTACTCCTGTCCACGGAAACAGCTTTTATATATAAACATTACTAGAACAGTTCCAAATATTTTCCCATTTTAATTAATTGTTCTTAGAACTATGTTCAGGACATATTCCCTTACTGTAGATATATTAGGGCATTAGATGACTATTCCAGAAGTGCAAATAAAAGTGTTTCTAAAGATTTATTGGCTATTTAAAATCATTTGTGGTTGAAGTGAATTAGGAGATTAGTAGTATTAGTAAAAGTGGGAAATGTTTATATATTTAAGAGTTCCTCTACTGTAAATGTCAGGCTTTCAAAAGAAGAATGAGTTGCATTGCAACCCAGATAATGGGCTGCTTTTAATTTATTACTTCAGGAAAAGAGCTAACTGAAGTACTTTGCTGCATCAAGTAAGTTGAAAGTGTTGGGCTTTTTTGTTTGGTGGTGGTTGGGTTTTTTGGTGTGTGTGTGTGGGTTGTTTTTGTGTGTTGGTTTTTTTTTTTTTTTTTTTATTCAATACATACATCCTGGCCGGATATCTACAGGGAATTGACAAAACACCCAAAATGTCCTGTTCCAGAAGCAGTTGAGTATGGAATAAAACCTGGGATGGATCATTTAGGCTTGGTCTTTGCTTTGGCTGTTCCAAAACCCTTTCTGGAACACAAATTTTTTTTTTTTTTTTTTTTTTTTTAAATCAAATGGTGGCAAAAAACAGGGACAAATGTTCCTATTTGCATGTTCTAGCTTCAGTAAAACACCAAAATGAGTTATTTCAAAGACACTAGCACACTCCATCGCTGATAAGAATGTTGTTGATGTGAAGTCCCAGCCCTGTGGCTATTTTCCACAACAGTCAAGAACCCAAGGTAAACATCTCCTTGGAAGATACTGTTGATTACAGACTTGCCAAAATTGGAGCTAGCTCAGAACTGGTTTATAAAGCAATTCCTTAATTAAGATGGCTGAATAACTACCATAGTACCCCAGATCGGGAAGAACATGAGCCTAATACATGCAGTTGGGACAAATTATGAAGTAGATTTATAACTCCATCTTTGGGGCTTACTGCCGTGAGAACAATAAAGCTGTTCTTCAGAAACTTAAGATACTTGAAGGAATTTCATGCATGAGGCTGAATGCTGTTCTCATACACAGCATGAAAAAACTTCCTTAATTTCATTTTTCAAGAGTCTTTTATGTGGAATCCTTCACTGGTAATGGCATTTTCAAGGCAATAAGCAAAGTATCCTGCAGGCACAAGCACTTGAGTCAAAGTCAAGGCAGTGGTAGAACATTATTCCAATATCCTCCTGTTGCTACTGTGGGCATTGCCCCATTACAGTACTGTGTTACACTAGACTAAGCTTAAGTACCCTTGATTGTCACAGTGCAGTACAGCAGGTATAGGAAAAAGCTACTGTGATTTCAGTCAGGTGGTGAAGATTCATTCATAACATAATAGACTTTGAGGGACTTGCACGTGGCAAGGTAGTGTCCCAACTTTGAGACTCCAGGATAACTTGACTGCCTAGATCTGAATTTCCTACAAAATTGCATTTTTCTCCTCTAGCGAGAACAGAAGGAAGGCTTGTGCTTTTAAGTCAGAAATGTCTTTTCTTAGCACACCTTGCCCTGGATAGCAGAAACAATCTATACAGTGGTTTTAGTCTCCTCTCTTGTTAATGAATGAATGGGCAAGATTGTTCCAGGTGTGACTCAACCTCAGTTAACTTCAGTGATCAGGGATTATGCTGGTCCATTGAGTTTCTCTCAGGTTTGATGGGCTGCCAAAATGAATCATGGCAATATGAGGCCTTCTTACAAGTAAGGCTTGAACTCAGATTCATTCATTCACTTATCTCTCTTTCACTGACAAACCACAGTTGCTTACATTGGCACCTGTAAACAGAATGGGAGAATCCTCTGCAAAGTGTTTCTCTCCACAGCTTTCTTGAAAATATATATCCCTCAATTTCTTGTTGCCCTAGTCATTGGGAGAAATGTTGAGCTTAAATTTTCCAGGTAAAGTTTAGTCCTTATGTTCACATTTCCCTTCCAGAATAATGACCTTCACGGTTAGCTCACTTTGTGATTTCTTTTGATAAATTTAGCTCTGGTTAAAAGTGTTAAGCCTAATTTATACTACAACAAATGCACTTGATCTTAGAAGCTAAGCGGTTTCAGACCACTCTGAGACTTGGGGAGACATTTGAAAATCCCAGGGACTAAAGGCACAAGCCAGAAAGTCCTGGCCAAGCACTGGTTTAGAAAGACCGAATGAGCTGGTAGATCTCATTTGGCTTTCTTGTTACTCTTGGGCTGACACAAGGAGGAAAGGAGAAGGGGAGAACGGCAACTAAATTAACATCCCTGGAGGCTGAAGTCTTCCTTCAACAGAAAAAACAGTGGATGCAGCAGTGCAAGCTTCCTTGCTTGATATGACACCACAAGGGCACCCTCAAACTCATACTCAAGGGAGCTCTCTAGAGGAGAAAAGTACTTGTTCCCGCACCTGTGACCTTGCTGCTTACATTGTCGGAGATGACTGCAAATTGAACCGGTTTTGAGCTAGAGGTGCCTTCCTTAGTCTGAACCGTGGACCTGATGTTGCTTCTGACGTAGGTACAGGCCTTTGAACACAAGCTACCTCCTCATCTACCAAAAAATAACACTGCAGATTTCCTTCTGCTGGTGATATCTCTTCCCTAGGAAAATCGAAAACACTCCCCTTGAGCGGCTGTTGTTTGGGGCACATTAATGTTTGGTACGCATTAGTGTTTGAGCTTGGGCCAGTATTCTTATTATCCTTCCTTTGTCCTGATGTCCTAAATCTCCTGTTTCATTCTAAATGCACGTCATTATCTGAATACTGGCCTTACCTCCACAGTCACAGGGATTATTTTGTTGTGATTAGATAGTTGTAACTAGTATAATCCCTGTACTTTCTTACGCAAAACCTGTTCAGAGCTTCCCAGTTCTTGTCTCTCTTGGAGAAGCGTATATGCAGAGTTACGTGTCCTCTGTTTATCGGATGATGGTAGGGAACAGCTGGGCTCCAACTGCAATTTTGGATAGTTCCCCATCTGTAGAGTCAGAATTTCTGAGTGCAGAAAGTCTGCTTACTGCTGGAGCTAGCATGTGCGTGTGTTTATGTGCACTGAGAGCAGACGCAAGCTGAAGTTGGAAGGAGATGTGCTGAGCAGCTGAAGGAACGAGGCTGTAGCCTTACTGTGATATCCTGCTGCTGATTGATGCAGTCCCAGAGCCTGTGACAACTGGCTGCAGGAGCCAGGGGCTGTACAAAATGGAGGGCATGCCTGATGTTTTAAAGCCCTTGAGTATGTACATATGTAGCAAGCCTTCTTAGTCCTCAGCTGATGGTGCATTTAAATCTATGCTTGCACACATGGATGCAGTCATTCAGCAGGCTCTGGTTCATGGACAGCGCCCCAGAGGTACCTCCACAGAGCAGGGCACCATGCAGCTTGCTCGGCCTCTACTTGTGGGGCTGCAGGTGTGATGTGCTGTGTGCAGTCCCACCTTGCTGTGGAGCCTACGTGTTTGCTGGGCCACTGGAGGTGTAGAGGCAGGTTGGAACTGGCTCTGCTTGCAATGCAAGGGAGAGTATACCGCAGTAATGACACACTGCCCCTTTTTTAGACTTTCTAATTGGGGACGGGGTGCAGCTTGAACAATGGCAATCAGGCTTATTCACACTGTCTCCATCAGCACACTTCAGTCCTCTTCAGTTCTGGATCAAGGAGGTATTTTCAGCATTGTTTCTCACGGTAATTTGCACATTCAAAGCTGTTTTTTAAGACCGTGTAACCAAAACTGCCAAAATAAAAAGCTCTCCTAAGAAACCAAACCTAAGGAATTAAAGAACATAAGCTTTTGTTCAGGAAGTCTCCAGAGAGAACAAGAGGAAATGTAAACAGTACGTATAATCTCTTCTCCATCCCAGTTTTACGTTCCCTCTTGGCAAGGAAGGGCTTGTTCGCTTTCTCCTAAAGAAGTTGGTATCTATAGACTCTCTCCAGAGCCAGGATTTCCTAATTCACAGATGCTGTTGGTAGACAGAAGGCAGCTAGATGTCTCCACTCCACTGCAGTTCTCACCAGATTTTATATGGGTATTTTTTCAGTTTAATTCCATCTTTTTCCTAATCCAGTAGATGTGAGGGAGGACTGCACCAAACCAAGGTTAAGCCCCCCCTGGAATTTACGTTGTTTTCTCTCTCTTCTCCTGTAAATTTGATCTTTTTGTCCAACAACCTACAGCCTTCTTGTGATACAAAGACACTACATGATTTGTTAGAGTTATTTTTAAGATCTGCATGCAAATCATATACATGCAAATGTATGCAAAAGAAGAAACTGAACTTTGCTCAAAGGAAACCTTACGAAACCTTACCTGAGAGGTATAAGAGTAGGCTAATCTACACTCACTGTTCCCCAACTATCAAGGTGCCATGTGTTCAGAGTTAGAAGGACCATTAGGATAACCATCTGACTTCCCGAATAGGGAGGCCTAGAGAATCTCAACTAGAAACTTCTGCAGCAAGATTATAATTTCTAGAAAGATATCCAACCAGTCTTGAGTTAAAGACTCCAGACAGAGTAAATTGTGTCCTGGGAAAGTGGTTGCAAGGGTTAATTAGTTACTCTAAAATACAGAAGATTTTGTTTAGCTTCATTTTTCAGACACTGGATCCCAGTCTGACTCTTTAATATGTGTTATACTGCTTCTTGTTTATGGTTAATTTTTTTAATCAGTGTCACATGGAACTGATTCCAAAAGACTTACAGAAGCCTGTTACCTCAGGATGGTTCTCTTTCAACATATGCATTCATAAACTGAAAGAAAACAAAAGAAAAAAGATCAAGTATTGCTTATGAGGCCTCTTAGGCTGCTCCTAAAAAACTATAGTAACTGGCACTGATCATGTTACTCTCCTTTATTTTACATAGTTACCACATCCTAAAACATTACAGTTGTGCTAGTTGAGCTACAGTAACCATGTGTACATGCTCTTAATCAATGGCAAATGAGAAGGAATACTGGCTAGGTTGGCCACCAATGAGAAAGAGGTAAGATAAATCCAGTTATTTTCCATTTGTTGTAGTCTCTACCCATTCACATGACAACTATGATGACTTTGGTGGCACATAATTGATGACCCTGTGTCTGCTCCTTTGCTCTTCCCCAGTTTTGTCTGGGATTGGTGCCAAGCTGAATGACCAATGGCTACATCCTGTTTATTTTTTTTATTTTTTTTTTTTAAATATTGGCTCCACAGTAGCTTTTTTCCCCAGTAATCTGGAACTTCCAATTGACTTTCCATTGACTTCAGTGCATTTTGGATCAGATCTTAAAACGAACATCTGGTTGTGAATTCATTAGCCAAGGCCTAACAAGACAGCCTCTGCGAAACAAATACCTTCAGACTTTTTGATTTGATACTCTTTGAATGTCTTACTGTAAAAATCTGGTGGTCTTGGGAACTGTAACGCAGTGGCTCCAATAGCAACGTCAGCGTGGCATTGACAATGTGCTCACCTGCTGTTCTCTGATCCTGTTATTTCCTCTTCAGAAGTACAGCTCAACATATTTCTGGCTATGCCGCCCAATACACAGGATTTACAGCTCAGCTGAGGTAATGTTGCTATTGGAAGGTTACCTTCTTAATTTCTCCCATTCCCTTTCCATTTAGTCAAGAAATTGTGCTGCGTTTTTCTATAATGATTCCAGGCTCTCGGTAGGTGTTAGGAGGTTAGCTCCCCTGCTCTCCCCCAGCCAACAGGTTAGCAGCAGGCATTGGCACCATCATTTTTATGTAACTGTTGAGTCCTCTTTTAGAACTTGGAAGGGATCTAAGCAGTATTTTAGGCTTTGAGGGTTCACTTCATCTGCAGAGGAGATATTTAGCTTTCTAAAATTTGAAATAAATGGGAGTCAACCTCCGTTATATATGTTTGTTTTTATTATTATAAATACACAAGAGTATAAAACCAAGGGGAAGTAAAACCTGACCCACTTCATCTATCCTGTTTTACTTTGCTTCCAGGAGTTTACACAAGCAGGAAAATACATGAGGACGCAGGGGAAAATAGGCTTCTAAAGAGGTTGCATTAATCTGGGGGGAAAAAAAAAATAATCCCAATGCACATTAAGAAAGGCAAATTTGATAGTTCATTTAGCAAAGACATCAGTGCCTGTAGACACAGAATTTTTACAGCTCTGCTGGATTCCACTCTTTAAAAGTTTTTGTTGTTGTTGTTGAAACCTTAAATTTATAAATGTTATTCTCGTCCTTTTTTGGACTTTCTCTATTTAATCAGTTTAAAGTATATGCAGATTATCTAGATCCCTCCTGGTGTGGATTTTTCTGACTAGCAGTGCATTTATAGTTAAACAAGTGAGGCATTTGGACTGTAGTCATTTTGATTTATAGCAGCAGGAACAAAGCGAGAGAGTACAGACGTCAGTGCTGCTGCTGCTGATCTGGCAACAGAGACTTCCTAATGTACAAATTACGTCTTTCACCACACAATTCCCTCTCTACCCTAACTAGAGACAGGGAAGTGTGCTTATTTAATGCAGTGCGTACAATCTATACAAAGGTGTATATACAGTGCTGAGTGAATATTATATCATTCATTTTAGGCATACAGTTTATATTTCACTGTGCTTTTTGCGTTTTAAAATGAATTTTCCATAATGGCAAATATGCAGTAATTCAGTTTTCTTGCCTTTTCTAGACAGAACAGTCAAGTGCGAGTTAAAGCCAGCTGTGGAGGTGGCTGTGGTGCTTTACCCACACAGGCACCTGTCCACAAGAAACTGCAGTGAAACTATTAATTCATTGTCTATAGATCAGCAAAACACCATGGTGTTTTGTCCACATCTGGCCCTGGAGGCCTTTGAATAACTACCTCACAGGTAAAAGGCTCTAGATGTTCATGCTCAGCTCCCCGCACCACCGAGTAGAAGGAGGACTGTTTTGATAATTAATATCGAATATGTGTGGTGGAACAAAGAAAGACTCCAGAGAAGATCTTGTCTTGGTGGTGGCATTTCAAATTCCAGGGCTGAGTGTAACTGTCTGTACCTACTTCTATTCTGTATGTAAAGATTCTGCCAGTTTTGCTCTTCAAATGGCACGAAGTATTCCACTAACCAAAAACCAGACTCAACTCAGCTGGATAAAACAAAATCTTCTGGCAGTCATCACGCCCGGGGACCAGGCATCACATGGCTCTGATTAATAGGTGGCTGCATTTCATTAGTGGCTGGAGTGATTCCTGTGCATATAGCACCCATAGCCTGTATATCTGCTAAGCCTTTAAAGCACTTTGGGATGAAAATAGCTCAATGCAAAATAATGGTCTCAATTTAGCACTGCAATCTGCAGCCAAAGACTTGGAGCAACTCCCAAGGCAGAGCAGAGATCGACTTGTTTCAAACGTGCTTCTCCAAAGGCAGATCCGGTGAGTGCAGTGCCGTATTCCGTGCAAAGGTGGGGAGCTACCCCCAGTCCAGTAGGCAGGGACCACTCCCCGCTGCCGTGCTGACAGGAAAGAGTGACTGTTTCTGCATAGGCAGCAGGCCGCTTCCCACTCCGTGGGCATCGGTCCGCCTGCGGTATCACACGGCATACACTGGCAACGGGTACCCTTGCTCTCACAAGGTCAGCTTTTAACATGGGGAAATAAACAGTAAAGTCACCCTTAGTAATATGTACTAGCGCATGCTGTTTGTCCCATCTCCCATTTAACATGCTTGGCTACTGAAGGTTGCATCATTCACAACACAAAAAACACGCACAAATGAATCCCGAGGTCGGCTTTGCCACACTGAAATGAAACAGTAAAAGAATTTATAAGAAAGCACAGTCACAGGGGTAGAATGTAAATGACTGCGGGTGAAGGCGGGCTGTTTGCCATCCCTGGGACTCTGCAGGAGCCTTTCCGAATGCCTGCCTGCCTTTCCTCACCACGTCCTGCAACTAGGGCAGATTGCTGAGCCGCTCGCGTGCTTTGAATCATGTCTGGTACTGCGAGCCTGGGCTCGGTCAGTTCCCTGAAAACCTCTGTCCTGCGTGGCTTTGTGGCCTATCTGTTAAATGGGTATTTATTGAGGAGAATCCCCACTGATACAGCTAAGTAAAATATAGCTGAACAAAGAGGTAACGTAAATGCAGGTTTATGCATAAGCTGGGTATTAAAATGCGTAAGCACATTCCTGTTGTTGTAAGGTTCCCTGTTGCCATCTAGCATTGTGTTTATGATACCGGGTTTATGTTTCCCTTTTTTTGTGCAAAAAATGCAAATAACAATAAGTTTCAAATGCACAGCAAAGCCCTTGCTGTGCACAAGTTATTCAGTTGTTAGATTCCTTTTTCTCTTCAGAAATCTAGTTTGTGGTCTAATTGCTTGCCCTTTTAAAATTTTTTTTTCCTTGTATTTTGAAGCAAAATGATTATTCAAAGTAGTTGGCGCTACAGAACTGAACTGTTTCTGAACTGTTGCTTTTTTACATCGACAGAAAGAAAAGACTTGCTACCATACGGTTGTTAACACACCCAGTCCTGAGCTGGAGGGGAGCAGGGGTAGATGCAGCTGGGAGGGCGTAAAAATGGCTGTGCCTCGTACTGCTGGGACTTGGACGGCACCGAGCTCGTTTGCAGTCTAAATTAATATAGTCTTTAGGCTGCTCTAATTTATCCAGCCAATCCCCGACCTCAAAGGACCTTTATCTGCTGGGGAGGTGCCAGGAGGTGGAAGCTAGTTTCAGGTTCCTTGCATGGCGGCAGCAGGGGGGGGGTGTGCAGGATCTGTTCCAGCTGCTCAACGTCACCAAGGATTCCTGTATGGGAGGGCAGGGCTGCGCCAGCAGCACGAGCCAGCTTCACAGCAGCTTGGCGCTGCTGCAGTTAAGCTGAATTGAAACGGGGCAGGGTTTGGCCAGCGCGCTGGCTGCACGCTCTGCCAGCCAAATCCAGTGACGCTTGAATTTGCTGATTCCCATTGACTTTAATAGGACCGGGATATTGTCCTTGCTGCCGAGCAAAGCACAGAGACGTTCTGAAGTAGGGCAAGGCCTGACCCCACAAAAATCTGGGGAGCTTTGCCATCCAGTTCTTCTGAGGAAAAGGGGTGGAGGGAGACCGTTGGGACGAAAATGTAAATACATACGTTTTGGGGTTAACTGTGCCCTCAAGGCTTCCCTCTGACCTTGACGAGCAGGAGAGGAACAGACGGGAGGCTGGGGTTACGTGTGCAACTGAGGACATGCACAGGGCAACCATTTTATAAACCATTATTCTTTAGAGCCCAGGACTTGATGATTAATGGGGGGGCGGGGGGGGGGAACATGACAGGGGGAAGAGGAGAAAAAACGGGGGGTGGGCAGATAATGCAAAAATGCTGAACGAGGAGGCTATTAAAAATAAGGAGG
>VYZW01026653.1:161333-175775 GCA_013401315.1 Balaeniceps rex
GCACCACCCGCTAACATTTGGAAAAACAACAGAGGACTATTGCCTCTCTCTTTAATTTTCACTCGCACACTGAGATGAATGAGCAAGGAAGGGGGAGACCTCAACAGCCCCTTTAGACGTGGGGCTGAATTGATGGGATTGTGATTTGTAGGATTTCTCCACTTAGTCCCTGCCTCCTACTTGCTCTCCAGCCACTCCAAAGTCTCTTCCCCTCTCTTTAAGCAGCGATTTCTTTCAATCTCTCTCTCTCCCTCCCCGTGTCTCTCTCCCTCACACTCTCCCTCTCTCTCCACATACACTCATCTCCCCGGAGAGAGAGAGAGGAGAAACTCAACTCCCAAACACCGACCAGATGTCGAAGAAACGCAAAGCCCTGGAGGGCGGCGGAGCCCGGCTCCCCCCCGAGGACCCCAGAGCCTGCTTTGGGGCCGGCGAGGAGCAAGGTAGGGCGGCAGAGGCCTGCAGGTGGCCGGGCGGTTGGCGGCCGGGAGCCCACCGCAGGGGCGCGTAAGCCCGGCTGGCCTCCCGCAGCCCACTGACACCGGGGTGACTTTGGTGTTTAGGCCAGGCTGCTCCCAGCACCGGGCTGAGAGCTGCAGGGCTGTCCCCACCGCACCGACACTGAACTCCTGAGAGGGGAAGGGTTAAGGGGGGCACGGGGAAGGGGAGAGGGAAAGGGGCGTGGGAGGGTGGCCGAGGGGGGTGGTGAGCCTGCCAAGCGGTGCAGGCTGCCTTCCCCACTGCAGTTTCTCCCTGGCATGGGCATAGCTACGCTGCCTCATTGATTTGTAGCTTGTGTAAATCTCTGTTTGCAGGGTGCTCCTAGCTTGGGCAGCGAATGAGCTATAGGCACCTAATACATACGTTGTGGTTTTGCGTGGGTCCAGTTTCCTTCAGCAAGCCCCCGTCCCTGCCCTGGTACGATTTCGGTTGCGTCATGTTGAGGCTTCAGATGCTGCACTTGCAGCGCACTTTGCATCCAGCTAAAGTTGGTTTTTCCCCAGCCTTGCTGCTTTGCTGTAATTTTCAAGCTCCAAGTATTTGTGGTGAAAGCTGCTCTGTACTTTTTGACAAGATAATATCAATGTAGCAGCCGAGTGGTGTAAAATCAGCTATGCACGCAAGTGTGAGGGAGTTCTGCAGCCGAATTTCTTCTTCTTGTTCAGCCAGCCCAGTGGGTTCCCCTCCTTTGTGTTTATTTTGACTTAAGTGGGCCCAGATGAACCAAGCTGAGCTACGGGGCTCTGTGCTTGTGGCTGTAATGCAGAGAGGAGAGGAAAATACAGGTTGGATTCAGAGCAGTGTTTCAGGCTGTTGCGAATGGCTCTGGAGGCTACGGTGGGAGATGGTGGGTGTGTGGTGGGTTCAGATGACAATGTGAGTATGTCTCCGTGCATGCTCGAATTGAGAAATGCGGTGCTTTTGCCTGGGCAGGTGTACACAGAGCAGAGAGGGATGGAATGAGTGTGTTCTCCAACATGGAGTCTGTGGCCCTTTTTGTGAAGGATCATAATGTCACAAGTCACCCAGATCATGAAATTCACTCCCCACCATGGATGTGTTTGCTTTTTGCAAGGAAATGTCTCCAGCACAGTGGCTGGTGTGCTCTTCTGGTTTCATTAGAAAGGAGCACTTGTAGTGATTCACCATCTCTCTCAAAAGATATGGTTTAGGGTTTATGTAGTTTGTTGGTTTTAAATTGCTTGGCTCTCCCACAAGAAAATAAGATCCATGTTCATATTTTCTTATCATTTCTCTGCTTAAGACCAGTCTTGACATGGGAGGGACATTTTAAGACCCTGTAAATGACTTTATTTGCATGACAGCATTCAATGTTTTTGCAATGTGGAATTTTGCTGTTACTAACCTGGAAAATCTTACCTCTGTCAGCAATGGAGGGGGTTAAACACAGAAAGGGCATTCAGCAGAGACCTGAAAGTTGGCAATAGATGACATGTAATTTTAATTTAAATGTATGCCAATAGTGGGTGTAGGAGCACCTTACACATTATTGTGATGCAGTGATGTGTGCCTGGTTTTCATATTTTTTTTTTAATTCTTTTTTTTTTTTTAACTCCACAGTAGTATTTCCTATAACACTTCTGGTTATGTAACAAGAAACAGAAAACAAAATATAACTTTAAAACAGGATTGTTTTTCTTGATTTCAGTGTGTACAAAACAAATGAAATGGAAAGTGAAAAAATATTTAATAAAGCATTGATGTGTATCTAAAGAGAGTAAATAAGGTATCATTTTCCTCGTAAGGGGATACAAGGTATTTTGTAAATCAAACTGATTGAAAACCTGTGCTTGCACCCAGGTAATCCAGGCTTGTGTCATCTTTGACACAGTAAATGATGAAATTAAATTAAAAATGTAGTTTTATTTCTGAGCTCAAATTTATTTTTGTGAACTTTTATTCTGTTTATTTTCTCCCTCCTATTTTAGAGGAAGAAATGTTGCTTGTTAATTGCATTGTCTGTGACTACGTAACTGTAGAAACCATTAAGAGTGTGCAGTGTATCACAATGTTGTAGGGAGTGTATTTTTGTGTGAGATGGTGGATGCGAAGCTTTCTTAAGGCATGAGATGTGCAGGTAATTTTTTTGGATTAATCTGAAGTATTTCACTATGAAGCACTGTGCTCTTACAGCAGGTTTACTACCTCTGTAGAGAAGGCATACTTGCTAGTTTGGAGGGAGAGTGTGTAATATTTGTCCCGAAGTATGGAAAAGCCATGTAACTCCTGGGTTTTAGCGTTAAAACGTGTGTGCATTGGGAGCAGGGAGGCGGGAAAGGGGAAATGGGCATTAGTAAATGAAGGGAAGAAAAATAGAGAGCTCAGATTTCTGGAGGCTGCCAAATCCTGTGTTCCTGCAGAAGTCGAATGCAGAAGCCCTGCTGTCCTCGGCTAATGAGGTGACTTCTTTTGGTGACAGAAGCGCGAGTGCGTGAGAGCCCGGATCCAGGTCTGCCATCTTATGTCTCTGTGTCACCTGGTCAGCTGAGGGCACGCGTTGCTAACAGATGAATCTCTTCTGTTTTTAAATCTTAAGAGAGTGCAGACTAATTCTTAGCTGCTCCAGACTGTGTTGGATGTTTGGCCAACCGAAGTGTGTGCTTGCGGAGTTTCATTCAGTTCTTGTTTATCCTTACTTGGCAAAGCTGTGGGTGGACAGACACTATGTAGGCCACGATAAAGATTTTTCAAACTTCCCTGGTGTGGTTTTGTTTTTACTCTCTTTCAAAGTATTTTACGAAGGACTCTGTAATCCATACTGTAACTTTGCCTTTTATTATGGGGTCTGATGCTATAGATTTCAAGCCTCACTGGTGTGGAGAGGAGATACGGGATGAGAGTACTCGGCATCTCCCACCTTCTCAACAGTGAGAGCCTGAACCTGTCTGTCTAACTCAAGGCACTTCACTGCTTCACCTTATTAAGAGGTGAGCTCCTCTGGCTCATTCCCATAACCTGCGGAGACACAGTGGCATTTCTGGGGAGAATTCAGATTTTTACGGGAGCTGAATTGCCTCTCGGGTGTGCCCCTTTCTTTCCATTGACGGTGCACAGAGCCTAGGGTAACTGTGCTGGCTTACTTGTACCAGTCTAAATGGCAGAAACTCCAGCAAAGCTGATAGGGTCTTAGCGGAGAAACCAGATATGGTCGTTCAGTGTGATACCCAGCATGGAGAAGGTGGGATTTGTCTGTTGAAACGCAGCTCTCTGGACTCCCTGTATAGTCAGGAAGCAGAACATTTCTGGGGAGCAATTCGTCTCTTCCTGAAGTGGAAGTCTACATTTAGTCAGCAGAATCAGATCTGAGAAGTGCTGTTTCTGCCAACTGAATATAAAGGTAGTCCAAACATCTAGCGTGGATGTAGACAGCTGTATTTCAGCAGACGACTCCTGCCTTTTGAGTAGATCTTTCAGGCTTCAGTGCGAGTCAAATGGCAAAGATATTTTTCAGCTGCATTTGGAGCAGTGGTCTTCCCTTCTGGCGATAACACTTTTGCTCAAAACTGTAGCACAAAAAAATTGAAGAAGGATCCTGTTTTCTGTGAATCGCTGTTTTCTATGAATGTGTGGAAGATGTAAAAATGGAGGGTGTTGGTTTAAAAACAGACAATAAAACGTGGACACTTCTCAGGACCAAATGCAACATGCCATTGTGCCTAAACTATTCAGTAACGCTGCTCACAATTATCCAGCAGTTCCTGGATATAGTGTAATACAGTATTTTGGAAATTTTCTTGCAGAGATTTTTGAGCATGATGGATTCAGGGAAGGAAGAGTCTCTAAATTCTCTTTGGGCTGCTCTTTCTCTCTTTGGATTGTGTATGAAGATAAATAAATGCATTTCTTCTTCCACCTCCCCTGTGGTCCAGTTGTTCAGAGCGCTAAATGGTCTCCATTGTCACAAATATGAGTGATAGTTGAGAGTTTTCTGCGCTTTACAAAATTGGTCTCTAAAGAGAGAACTGTTGCAAAACTCTTCCAGAGGCAAAGTTGAACTCCTGTCTGCCCAAGGGTAACTTTTAAGACGTGATTACTTTCTTTGAGTTCAATGGGACTGTCCACATACATAAAAGTTAATCATGTGCATAAGGAACTCTTTGCAGGACTTTGAGGGTCTTAGTTATTGTTAACCAAAGCTCTCTTGAGGGTCACTTCTACGCAAAGGATACTTCCCTAGTAATTACTAGGGGGAGCAGTTTACACTAAACTATTATCTCTGACTAATACTAGATGATTTGTGTGAGTGCTTAGCATTCACGTTTGTCTTGAACTTTGGTATTAAGTTATTGATTATTATTAAATCTTAATTTGGGATCATCAGACACAGGAAATCAAGTTCTGTGCTGTTATTCAAGGCTTACATTGATGTAATGGAAATCAGAATTGAACCCAACTTCTGAATTACAGTTTGCCCCCCATACTCGGTCTTCATCAACACAATTAAAGTAACAGTCTTTACTCCATTTGTTGTTTTATCATGCGAGTGACTATTGGGATTCCTTCGAGCTCTGCACACTCTTGTTGATCTTCATGTTTCTCTGACACAGGTGGAGAAGCAAAACAGTTCTTCCCTCATGCGTGCGATTTGAGGCTTCAGTTTCTCCCGTACTTACTTTTCTCCATCCTGTGTGTCCTGGCCATTCTTTTCTTTCCACTTAGCTTCTGATCCCTGAAACAAACAAGCCCTCTCTGCCTCTGGATCCCACTCTGGAAGGTCTGGCTACTCAGAGTTAAGGTGTTTAGCAACAGAGGCTTATGCATTTGTGAGGACATGGGAAAGAGAAGGGAATTATTGTACAGCTTGGGTTTTGTGCCGATACGGTAATAGCACAGAAAAAAAGTGATCCTTTCGACTCTGTTCAGAGGAAAAAGTTTGTGTCACGAAAAAAAGAAAAAGAAATGCAGCAGCAGCTTTTTAAGCGCTTTGTTAGTGGAAAAGAAACCATGCTTTCCAAAGCTGATTAGCTCAATGGTTACTGACAGTTTCCTGTGTTAGATTTTGATTTTTGATCTCTTTCTCCTGAGACAGTCAAGGATCTGCCTTCCCGATGCTGTGAACGATAGATGGGGTATAACTTTTGGTTTCAGAGGATCAAATTCAACATGCTGATAAAGAAGGCAGTTTTACCAACCCACTTCAGTGTATGTGAAGCTGCAAACTGAGAATGCTGGAAAGATGTAAAGCTAAGGAGAATTCAAAACGTTTGGGAAGAGAGAGTGGGGACAAGGTATATATGCTGTGAAACAGCATTGTAAGTGCTCTCTGGAAAAAATATCTTCCTCGGGCATTGTTGCTGACTTGCCTTCCCATCCACTGTCTCGTAAAGACTGTTGAGGAGCTTTTCTGTTCCCATTTGTTTCAGAAAGGTATGTTAGTGTGTGCCTAGGTATAAGTTTATGAGCCTTGTTTGAAGTAAAATACAAAGGCTTGCTGAGTCGGTGTTTCCACTTAGGAGAGGACTTTTCTGTCCAGCAGTGCAGTACCGCCTAGTACAGCGTGGTCCTGAGCTGCTGCTAGCAAGACGTGAGGTCACTATCTGCATTCTAGGGGAAAAAGCTGTCCCAACTGACGTCACGAGGCAGAGCCATAGGGAAAGAGGTGATATTTTAAGTACTTGACATTGTTGCTTTGGTTGGAAAGTGTGACTTTGGGTGAATTACTGACTCGCCCTATAAATAAATTTATCCAAACATTTTAAAAATGGAGATGACTTTTTAATTATTTGTGGGCACTTAGACATTTCAGCTATGCTGGTCATGCAGCATGTATGGTAATGCTATAAAAACGCCTCGTGAGTCAGGAATTGAAATTTCAGCGAAAAGCAGTGGAGAAGTCTCCTGAGTGACTTTTAAAAATGGGACTTTGGTTAAATAACCAGCCTTTCCAGGAAAAGCATCTCTTGAAGCTTTGTGATAGCTATTTGAGACTCTGCTTTGGGCTCCATGGAGTTGTAGGATAGTTACCGCGATGATGGTGCTGTAGCCCCATTTCCATCTGCCTGTGAGTGCAAGATGTTTGCTAGTCCATCCTCCTGGCTGGCCCCAGCCCGTGGACGGTGACACTCCAGTGTACCAGTAAGCATTAACTCAAAGTAGCAACTGCTGTTAAACGGAGTCAAGTTGTGCAGTTGGCTGAGTCCACACCTGGTGGTTGTTGCCTCCCTACCTAGAGAGTCAGTGGGGAGAGAGCGGCTCTGAAAAAGATCTTCAATGGAGACATCCCCCTGCCTGCACAGGGAGCCTGAGTGGCCTCCCAGAGGGGACTAGGACTAGTCTTTAGAGAGCCCGGCCCTCACCTGGCCTCAGGTGCTCTCCTGACTTGTAGAGGTGCTGCCTGGGTAATGGAGACCCTGGCTGACAGAGAAGAAAGGCTCTTGACTTAGGATGCCCTCTAAAACTTGCAGAAAAAGCTAAATAGGGAGGACAGTCATAAAGGTGAGAGGATTATAAAGGAAGTGAAATTGAAAATGTAAAAACTTGGCAGGTTTCCTTTAGTTTCTGGTAGAATGAAAATCTGTGTGAATCTCCTGGATTTACTAACCAGGTGTTGTATTGTTTCTGTTTGTTTTCCTTAGCCGCTCCTCTCTCTGTAAATAAATAAATAAATGAAGCTGCTTCCCTGTTCCTGGTCAGCCAAGGAAATGCATATCTACCCTTACTTTGAAATGTATGAGCGAGAGTCCCGGTCTCCCTGTTACGGTGTCCACGTTCACCTGATCACACAGTGTTGGCAGGAGGCTGCGTTTTATTGGTGATACCACCTTGCCATGGTTTCTGAACATATCTGAGTCCAGTGCTTCTATATGGGAAAGGAGGAGAGTTGCACAAGCCAAGTGACATGAAAATGCAGATGTATTTATTTTTTTAAAGGCATTGCGTTGGTAATATGCAAAAACAGAGACTCTAATCATCTCTAATGAAGCACTTGTTTACTAATAAAGTCGCTTTGCGTTTTCACCCTGTGGCCTTAAAGTTTTTGTACTATTTGAGCGTAATTCTGTTTTTAAATTACTAGTGATAATGTAGAAAACTTGGCAACTCAGTGTGCAACAGTTGTGGCTTTATGCTGGAGGAGGAGAAGGGGGACGCTGTCTGGGTTTGATGGGCTAGAATACAGTCGGTTTGTATGTTTATCACTTCAGTCACAGTGTGATGGCTAATAATGTTGACATTTAAGGTGTGCCCACACATTGGGCAATTGAGCTTGTGTTCCTAAGCTCATTCCTAGTATGTCTGCTAACATGTGGAATGAGCAGCTGTATTTCAGATTTCAAGCTGTATTAAAGCCGTCCACACTGTGTTTTAGTGGAGTACCGTATCTCAGCTGAGGGACAGCTGGTAATAGGTTGATTCTTACATTGTTTTTCAGTTAGTGTTGGGCCCAGACATAATACAAGGGAATTAAAAATGAAAACCAGTACAATATGGATCAGGGGTGGAAGAGTCATACATGACAGCAGTATGAAATAATAATTATAAGAAATGAGAGAGGAAACAAAGATAATCCTCAGATTGTACTTGGAAAGCACTAATAGATGTCCAGCCTTCAAGGGAAGGCTTACTTAAGTTTAGAGATGAAGGTAGAGAAATGACAGAGCAAAGATGTCAAGGCACCTGGAGAATGCAAACTCTGCGTGAGCATAGGCTAAATGTCAGAAGAACACTATCTTCAAGAATAGCTCTTTTTCATAATAATTTTTATGAAATTGTCTTAATCTGTATGTAGCTGTTAGGTTAGCATAACAAATTAATATCTATGCAAAATAAGCAAATTGACTGTTCTGTTCTGTTTGTGGTCAGGTTAGCTTTCCAGACCTTGCCCATGGAAAGTCTGATTTATTTTTCACTTTTAGTCTTTATTCACCTGCATTATTTTACTGTCATATTTCCTTTAGCATGGATAGAGCCAAGATGGGCTTATGCTGTCTATAATTATTATTCAGACTTTGTAGATCTGCTTTGTACATTGTTAATCACTTTCTAATGTTATGTTTTGTAACTAAGGATTGCAAATGAGTAAGATCAGATGGTAGGTCTCTGTTTTAACTGCCCATGCAAGTTGTCCAGCTGTCTTTGGGAAAAAATTTAAATAAGTTACAGGTGGCTTCAACTTTGTGTGACCTTGCTGGAAATGGGACTAGGAGCACTCACACCTAGAGGCTGTCAAGAAACAATTGAGTAAGTGGCCTTTCTCCTGCTTTTCATCTGTTTTTTTGCCATCTATATAAGACTGCATGAGTGCTTCTAGTCTCTTTCAAGGCCAAACCAAAAAAGGGCTCATGGAGTCGCATCATGCCTTGTCTGGGCAGTGGTAACTAACAGTTGAACATGCCTGCAGCATGAGGAGCGTCCTCAGTTGTGTGGAGGGAACTGTGGACAGTTCTCTCTGTTCTGCCGCTCTTCCTCAGTGTAAGGAAGGCTTGGCTTCTGTCCTGGTTTCAGCTGGGAGAGAGTTAATTTTTCTTCCTAGTAGCTAGCATAGTGCTGTGTTTTGGATTTAGTGTAAGAAGAATGTTGATAACACACTGATGTTTTTAGTTGTTGCCAAGTAGTGCTTAGACTAGTCAAGGACTTTCTTTTTCAGCTTCCCATGCTCTGCCAGGTGCGCGAGAAACTGGGAGGGGGCACAGCCAAGATAGTTGATCCAAACTGACCAAAGGGCTATTCCATACCATATGATGTCATGCTCAGTATATAAACTGGGGGGAGTTGGCCGGGGGGCGCGATCGCTGCTCGGGGACTGGTTGGGCTTCGGTCGGCGGGTGGTGAGCGGTTGCATCACTTGTTTTTTTTTCCCCTGGGTTTTGTTTCTCTCTCTCTCTCTCATTCTCCTTTTCATTGCAATTTTATTACTATCATTATTATTGTTATTTTATTTCAATTATTAAACTGTTTTTTATCTCAACCCGCAAGTTTTCTTTTGCCCTTTCGATTCTCTCCCCCATCCCACCGGGGAGGGGGAGGGTGAGCGAGCGGCTGTGTGGTGCTCAGCTGCCGACTGGGGCTAAACCACGACAGCTTCTTATGAAGCTCAGTACCTTCTTGGAAATGCAAGAAATGTTGCACAGGCTGATTTTTGCATTGGTTAACTCAAGGCCCTTGCTGTCAGCATTTTGGGGATGTTGGTGGATTTTTTGTTTTGTTTTGTTTTTCTTCTCTTTACAGTATGTGAAGAACTGCCGCATTTTCTTGCAATGGAACTTCTGATTCCAGGAAACGGTGCTGTGGCCCATGTAGGATTTTGAAGCAAATCATGTGGATTGCATTGGGTTGTGGTCATGGTACCTGAAACTGGCTAATTCTTAAGATCCAGATACTTTTCTGCAGAAGGTCCTATTTGAACATTTGTCGTTATTATACCACTTGTCCTTTGACTTGCATAACCTGTTAGTTTCAAACTGTATATGCTTACCTTAGCACGAGGAAGTTTGAAAGTACTTGGGATTTCCGTGCCGTATGCAAGAACCACGTGCTGAGATTTAGGAGGGAGTTGAAGGTGCACATGAGACACAAGCATTTGACTAGATGAAAGGCCTATAGCTGGCACATCAACAGTGGCAGCATACAGCTCCACAGATTTAAAACTACACAGGAAGACAGCTGTGACCTAGGCACACACCTTCCCCTGCCACATTTGGGGGAAGGAGAGACCCACTGCAGTTAGTCTGCATAGGAAGGGAGAAAGCTACAGGTAGTCATCTTTTCCTCTCTACTCTGTGAAATACAAAGCCACAGTCCTGACCAGTGGTAGCTAGTACTTGGAAAGAAACCTAAATGTACACGTCTGATAATGCTACAGATGCAGTTCGGAAAAGATTTTCATGAAGATGTGATGCTGCTAAATCCAAGGAAGGGGTGGATTAACACTGGGAAGTGACCGATGTAGTTATATGTATACATATATATGCTGTATTCAACACTTTTATTGGGTTTTGAAGGGCCAAAGCATCTAGATAATCCTTTATCTAGGCCTATGCGGCTAATGATGCAAGTGGCTTCTGGTATGCAGCTTCTTACAGGATGCTCGTGACAGATGCCGTTCATTCTGCAACTGCAACCCGGGCCTTGGGTGCTCCTAAGATTTTCCGTGGTAGGACTATGTCTTCTCGCCGCTTTCTTGTATCACTCCCAGGTAAATGGAGAGTAATTAGGAATAGGCTGTGCCTCACTAGTTTTTAAAGGCAGAAGATGTGTGACACTTAGCCTTTTTTTTTTAATCATTGAAGAATGATAGCCATCATTTTTGGCTGGGAAACTGCAGAATAAGCACTGCTAATCCTAAAGCATTATATATTTTTAATTTGGAATTATAATAGGCTATGAAGGAAGGAGGAAGAAAAAAAAATGTAAAGCTTAACATGAAGGAATATTTAATTTTATTCAGGAAACATTTTGGCAAAAATCCCTTGGATCTGCACAGAACCTACAGATTTAAGATGTCTTTGCACAGCCAGAGGCTGAGATCATGGCTGTCTAACTACAGTTGGATATTTTAATATCTGCCAAGTTTAGCCTTAAATAAATAAGTGAAAAAAGGTCATGCTTTGTTCAAACTCTTGAAATGATTCTCACTTAATATTCTAGGGGATAGTGACCTCCCTTTGAAGATACTGTCCTGCTCAAAATCCTGCATGGAACCAAGACAGTAGCTGTTTAAATGAAGCCATGAAATGTCTGAAGGTACATTCTGGAGTCCCTTAAAATGACCTTGGTTCAAGAAATATGCCCTGCTTACTGCAGGAGTGCAGTAAAGTCAATCACTGGAAATCTATTAGTTGTGAGCAATTGCAAGCGCGTTACCCAACATTAACCCACAAAAAGGAAAATTAACACAGTAAAGAGTAGTTCTTGCCAGAGAAAGATGAACAAATAGGAGCAGAAGCTGAGTGGGAAGCTTCTAGCAGCAGGAGGGGGGACTGTAAAGATCATCTGTTGAGACGTGCTTTTTTGCTTCTCCCCCTGCAACTCCCCAGGTATCTCTTGCTCTCTCCCCGCCTCTCTCTCTCATTTTTTTAAAGACACAGATGCAAATATACCTAATAGCTACTGTGAAATCTGTAATAAGGATCAACTAGCCAGGAGGCAATTTTCAAGGACCACTGTGATCGAGGGTAATGTTTTTACAATGAGGTCATGTCCAAAGGCAGCCTCAGCTGATGTCAAGCTTGTACTTGAGCACTGAATAAGCACCTTGTCTTGCGTGGTCCCTGCTCCAAAGAGCCTGCAATCTAATAAATCTGGCACACGACATACAGGGCTGTGTTTTTCAAATTGCTCATTTTATGATTTTTGGGTTTTTTTTTGTTTGTTTGAAGTCATTGAACTCTTCCTTCTTTATTTCCCACTATTTACTCATCTCTTCTCTGTCTTAGTATTCCCGCAAGCCAGTTTTGTGCAAAGTGTTTTTCTTTACCTCACAGAAATACAATCAAGTCCTGTGAAGACAACCGTGAGATCGACAGAAGGGAAGCAGGAAACAGGGCAAAGAATGTTTTCTGGTAGACCTGCAAAGAGAGCAGGAAGGATGGGCAAGGAAGTTCTGTCTGCTCGCTCGCTCCTTTATTTACAGTTTTCTGATACTATTTCCCTTTTCCTCAGAAATGCCCATCTCTCTGATAGTCAGCTGCATCTGTGCTCTGTGATAACGTTGCTGTTCAAATGGCAGGATGGGATGGAGTGTATAGGTGAGAGAAAAATATCCAAAGTCTAACAAACTCAAGGAGGATTTGGCCAGAATGTTTTGCTTCAAGACTTTTAAGCCCAAAAAGCTCAGAAAAAATGTCTTGCCTTGTTGTGCTATGTTCATAGTCATGGCAGACCATGTAGCGTCTCATGTGGCATTTTGTGACCTTCGAAGCAATGACCTCTGTTTCCAAATAAATATAGGCTGTTCAAGCCTTTGCAGGCTTGTCATGACTCAGCTTGAATGACACCCGTTAGTTTATACAAATTAAACTGTGAAATAGCTCATGGTTCATTCTGGTGTGGTAAGGTGGTCCTTTGCACTATGTTGCGGTGTGAGGGTGACGCTTCTTCACTGAGTTTAATATCCCATCTCCTTTTACTAAAACCAAAAGTCAGTATTTTTGAAAGTAATGATATTAGACATATACAAATTCTTGTTTGATCATCCTTTCTTTTAGCTGTTTGAAAATACTTTTCTTTAAAAGAAACTAAATGTTCTTAGTATTTTATTCTGCTGTGAAAAGTCTCTCTCTTACCAAGGAAAAAAAAAAACCCAGAGGAGGAAAAAAAGGTCATTCACTCATTAAAACACCTTGCTGGGGGTATTTAAGAGACACCTTTTGTTTCCCATGAGGGAGTATTGTTTTAGCATGGTTGGGATTTTTTGTTTCTTTTCTGCTGCCCACTAAATCTAGTGGAAAGGAAACAAAACCCACCTGGTGATCAGGGAGGGTGGTTTTGTTGGGGGTTTTTTGTTTTGTTTTTGGGGTGTCATGCAGGGGAATTTACAGAAGGTAATGGGCTTGGGTAACTGTTACTGAGGAGGACACTGCGAAGGCTATAGCAGTACAAGTTTATTACAGAGTTTTGTTTGACCAAGGGAGCTTTTTGCTACTGGTTGTGGTGCTAGGTAAAATGGGGAGGGGTTTCAGTATGGCTCTTGCAACACAAGTTGAATTTGCTTCCTTGCAATAAAGACACAATAAAGATTTTTACACAGATTTATTGAGAATGGAAATCCAGGAAAAGATTCCAAACAAGCAATGCCATGACTTCGTTTTACAGCTCCCTTCACCGTGTTTCATGTCGGATTCTTTCTTTTTAGTTTTTCCCTCTAAAATGACCCTCCAAATTCTCTTGCAGGGCACTGTCTGTGCTTTCCTCCTCTCCAATTGTTTATGCTTAATTTAGAAAACCTAAATAAGTGCTATGGTAATGTGTAAGCTAATGATTTTCCTTAACCATTTTCTTCCATCGTCCAGATGTCTCTGGAGTACCACATGGTACAGAAAATTCATTTTGAAATGAGTGCTGGGCTGGACTATATAAACTCCATAACCACTTGGATGTCATTTGGAGGAAAAATCATGTCAGGTCACCACTGGAAACTGCTGGCACAGCTCTGCTTTTCAGTAACTTTTAGTTCTCTTAACCTTTCTCATTTTATTAGGAAATAATAAGAGATGTTAAGTAACTCCTCACTACCTTGTATCCTTGCATAAAAGGGAATGCCGTGCTGGTGCCGTTAGAAGTGCTGTTGAACTGTACAGCTGTGGTACTGAGGGTTATTAGAGATGGAATATGTCTGGAGCATGGCGTTTGTAAAATTCCAGAAGTTATTAGTAAAGTCTTGCACAAGTTTTTAATATTTGTAATGACATGCCTGCTGTAATGACAGTATTAGTACCAGGTTAGGCTTGTGGGGGTTTTTGTGGGTTTTGTTGTTGGAGGTTTTTTTGTTTGTTTGTTACTTTTTGTAAGTAGCTTTTTGTTCCTTAACTGTCAAGTTTTGTCTCACAAGGCTCCACTTATTTTTATTTAAATGACGACCAGACATGATGGGTCTTATGCTGTCATGACCAGACCTTCAGCTGAGGTCAGAAGCTATGAACTTCTTCAGCTGTTTCATCAGCTCGGTGAGATTGGTAAAAGCAGATATCCTCTCTCACAATTTGCTAGTCACTGAAGAGCACAAAGACAACAAGGCAATGCTGAACAAACCCAAATGTCTCTTTGTGCTGCCTACATGTCCCATCTTTGTACATTTTGCTTTCTTCTGCTTTACCCTCCTGGTAAAAACTCTTCTCCTTCCTTGTCCTCTTTCTAAATCTACTCTGCTCAGAATTTGCTTTCTAGAGCATGAATGATCACCATCTTGTCAGATCTGGGACTTGGTAAGGGGTGGGATTAGGGACTGAAGAAGGAAAAAGAGATGAGTTTTGGTGTCATCTCCAT
>VYZW01026654.1:2819-15210 GCA_013401315.1 Balaeniceps rex
TAGGTGCTGTCTGTTAAAGCAAATTACTTTTAGGCATCTGTGCTATACCCTAAGGTGGAATACTTACTCATCGTTATATTAAAAGCTCATGATTCCTAAATAGACCTTTCATTAATTACTGCCTAAGAAAATAATTGGCCCGAGCCAGAGAAAATGCAGAATAATTATCACTGTCAAAGTGCTCAGTCTCTTGTAGGACTGGATCCTCAATATGGCTATATAACACACTGCTAATGAGGCTTCATTACAGAGCACCCTCTCAGTCTAAATAATTTCCGTATCCACATTTATTATAAAATAAAATACAGGCTTGTTTGGTTTCTAAGTAAGCCCTTTCCATGTTTTTACCTACGAAAGTCCTAAATCTGCTTACTTATTTCTCCACATTAGCTTACATGTAATACTTAAAATAGTTGGCATTTACCACACAGAGTCATGAAGAAGAAAATGATTGCCAAACCATATCTTCTTTGTCTTAGAAGCAAGAGTTTCCAGGGTAGGGACATAAGTCATATAAATAAAGCATGATAAACGTATTGGCAAAGTAGCAGAGACAAAAAGTCTCAACTCTTCCAGTATGGTCAAGCTGTAATCNTCCTTAAAAGAACTTTAGGCCACCTCTAGCATTTCCTATTAAATGACCTAATCAAAAATATGTCCTAGCTAGACTCCTTCCCCAGTGCTTAGCCCAATTGTTCTGGAGACCAAATGGCTGGGGTTTTGTGTGCTTTTCTCTCCTCAGTATGCTCAGAGTATTTGAGTGGCCAGAAGGTAACTCAGAAATCCTATCTTCTCGTGCCCCTAAAGTCTTTTATTTATGTAGTTATGGTTACAATTACTGCAGCATGTACTGTTTCTGAACAATTTTAGTGCCAGGTCCTAGGCAACGGAGTTCCTAGTGATTGTGTTTCTGAAGGTGAAAAGATTCTCTAACAGTTAGACTTAGAGATTAAATATTACAAAAACAATATTCATAAGAATTTTTGAAGATTTTAAATGTCCTGAACATAACATTTATATTTCATTATTCACTAGTAATGAACACTTTGTGAACAATTTCTTCTCCCAGACTGTTTGCCTGCTTTTGGTACAAAGCCTCAGATCTACATTTAAATGTCATTCACGAACTAGGATAGTCTCTTAATTACTGAATACACATTACCTGAACCTGTTTTCTTTCTTCTCCTGTTTAAAATAGTACCTAATTCAGGCGCAAAAGCACTATCACATTAGCTGAAGGATCAGCTAAACTTCAAGAATGAAGTTGGACATGACTGAATTGTGTACAGTTTATTAATAACAATTTTTATTTCCAGAGACTGCTCAAGCAATAGGTCACAATATCGCTGCTCACAGAAGCACAGATATTGTTAGAAAAGGGGACTACTCAATTGCTTAATAAATGACTAACAGCAGAAGGGGTGATAAATTCTGCTGCACACTGGAGTGTCTTTACTTTCAAACAGTTGGCTTTATAACCTTAGCATTGTTGTCTTAACATCTTTTTTTTCTGTAGACTTTTATAATGAAGATACTCACTGAATATTTAGAGCTTGTCATATCCTCTTAGAGTGTACTTAAGTATACTTCAGACCACAATGAAGCTATATTCATCACACTCTAGAAGTGGAAGACAAGTACTGAAGATTCAGTAAAGGCAAAGCATTATAAAACAGCAACTTTTATGAAGTCCATATGAAATAAAAAAAAATATAATATAATTTATGTTTATAAAAACCGTTTTAATAAAACATGTATCTATACTTATGAACTTCATATTCATACATAAAATAAATTATATCATAAAATTATTTAATACTGGAGTAGAAAAATAACCCTCAAATAAGAAGTGAAAAATATATTACTATACCACCAGCATCAGCATTTTACTGTTGTAAAAACCATGGGTCCAATTTCCCACATAGTGAAGTTAATAAAGACTAGATTTTTGTTCACACAGTGAAGTTCAATGTTTCTTTAGTTTCTCTGATGCATGCAGTTAACAACCAGTGCCAAATTAAAATAAGCTTCCAACCCTTTTTTTCCACTGATTCCTGGAAGCCAAGTCTCACTGTTTTCTTTTACTGCTTTGCACTATTCACCATACTAGCAATTTTCCCATTTGTATCTTCACAAAAGCCATATCAGAAAAAAAGATCATGGAAATTTATAATGTTTCCAAAATGAGACTCCAGTGCTCAAGTTCATACTTGCTCTCCTCCCTCCTGCTGTTCTCCTTTGTGCTCTTCCCTGTCACCAAAGACTTTGGTAACCTGGCCAATGTGATCTCCCCTTTCTGGTTTTCTGCCACAGCCCTTGGAAAAGCTTTCATCCTCCTGCATAAAGGAAAAAGCCTCTAACTACAACAGACAGAGCAAACCAGCTGTTTCATACTGGATCCTGGGCAAGGAGAGAGCAACATACAAGAAAAAAGGCTGTGTATCAAAGCATTCACACAGAAACAGCCCAGGACACACATACGTTCACTGAGCATGGCTGGTGTGGGCTGACTCCTACACTGATCCTGGATGCTGTGCTTGAATCAGGCATTAAACAACAACATAATGGGTGAAAAAAATGACAAATCCCATAAAATTAATGTAATTTGCTTGTATATTTTTTGAGAGATTAAGCGTGCTAATCAGATCGCTTGCTTTACACCTCAGCTGTTAGGTATGTTTTTCATGATTCACTTGCAGTCCCCATGTCAATCCTTTCAGGATTGTCTCCTCCTTTTAGAGAAAAGAAAAAGCAATACAAGTTGTAAAACCCCTGGTTATTCAGACGTGCATGCAGAAGCTGATTTATTTTTAATAGAACTGCAGTACTTTAGGTTTAAATCATATTAATGTAAAAGCATGTTTCCTAGCCCATTAAAGCTTAAATTGTGCAGCTTAATATACTGCTTCGGCTACTGCTCTATTTTGGAAAGCAACCAAATTGAAAATTCAGTTCAGTCTGAAACAAACATATTTTTATTACCTTTGCTATAACTGGTCTTGTTACTAACAGTATATATTGCCAGTGTAATTTGAGGCAATTGAAACAAATGAGGGTATAGTTATGCCAGATAAAATATAAGACCATTTCATTTCCTCTGTGAAATGTCAAAGTTTATGATTCTGGTGTCTAGAATAGAATAGAGTTGAGATAACCACAACCCACACATCAGTTTCATTTGTGGATTGCAGACACTCCTTGATCTGTGCCAATAGATTACAGTAGTATGTTTTTAAAGAGCTCATCATTTATATAAGACAAGAGTTGAAATGAAAATGTGTAGAGGAAAACAGCCTTCATAAAGTGAAAGAAGCCCAAGATAGCTGTAAGGTGACATAACATCTATCAGTGAAATGAAACAGCTGTCTCAGGCAAGACAGATAAAAAGTAAATGGCTTCAAAGCAGAGGAGGAAAGTCAGGACCAACCCTGGATTCCTCAGTCTTAAAAGAAGTCCATAATGAAGAAAGGGGCTTGAATACGAAATGTAAGATTTAAAAAACTTCTCTGCATCTGGCAGCTGTTGGACAAGTGTTAGAGTAGATGGTGTGCTGCTGGGATTCAGTAAGGTAATTTTTGTCATTATTTGTGTTCTTGGTACACATATGACAGATCAGATTTTTTAGAGACAATTTAGAAATTTTTGAAAGCATCACTCAATGACATTTCAAAAATTTCTGAAAGTATTTTTTTCCACAAAACCCCCTCTGTTAAAGACACAACAATGATATGGAAAAAAGATCATTACCTGTCTTAAACATAAAAAGTCATTAGGAAAAGTTGAAAATTACTGCTGAAAGCTGAAATGTTGAAGTGCTTCAGAGTTGAAAGTATTGGCATTACAATTAAATGAGAATTAGTGCCTGTTTCCTTAAAGTTTCCCTTGAAATTAAGCAAGTGAACAAGAACTAATGTAGTCTAGCCTGGAAGGAAATATAATTTTTAATGCCCTGCAGCAGATCAAGCAAAATAATCCTATTTCAAACATTATGTCATTAGAGTTGATCGGGATGATTAGTTTTGATTGGGCAAAAAATAGCCTAACACCAAAGTAAATTATCTGTTCAGATGGAATAATGGAGAGAGCTTTAAAATTGGTGTTGGGTGTTGGGTATTATTTTTATGCAAAGTGAGAATTGTGCACTTATAACCATGTTTTATGTTCCTCATTATCTGAAGTCTTACTTCCCTACATTTGCATGTGAACTTATATTTCTGGCATAGACCTGAACAACTACCGGTGAACAGGTCCATCATAGCGTATATAAATAAAAGTGAAGGTGCTTGAATTCTTCATAAAGCTAAGAAAGATACAATTAGAACTGCTGATTAACACCCAGGAGGTGTCTGATTGACTGTGAGTTAACAACACAAGTATTTTTCCTGTCATCAGCCCACCAGATCACTGTAAACGGTAGTTAAAGGTGAAAGACTTTGTTTATTCTATTCTTTTCTTGTATTTGTGCTGGAGGTGGTTTTTGCCAATTAAATTGGCCCACAAGCTATTCATGAATACAAATGTAATTTGCGATATTCAAGCAGTGCGATATACTCATATAAAGGAAATTTACTAAAATAATGTCAAAGAAATATTTCCATTACAGGCTAATATAAAAAATAATTATTAGCTGCAGTAGTAGCATAACCCATTTTGCTAAATACTGAAAAAAACCCAGTCTTGCATATGAAGAAATTATTATTTAAGAAGACAACAGACATAGGAGTAAAAAACTACATCTACAAACCAAACAGGCCAGGGCATATGGACTAGAGCGTGTTAGTGCTGTTTGTCACATTGCAGAGAGGTTCAAGGTGCAGCTTTGGTTCAGCACCCTCCCAGGCCATGTCTAGACATGGTACTGGATTTAACTCAGGCCAGGGAATAGTTCCACCAGGTAGTGTAGATGCAGCCAGTCTATTCTGAAATGTTAGTTTAGCTGTAAGAAGAGCATCAGGATTGTCAAACAGAGGAGATGCTGGCTTTTTACAGGCTGGTTTTGAGGTGTGGGTCACTGCTCTGAGAGATCTCTGCTGCTTCTTCTGTGAGACTGGCACCAGACAATTATGCCTTGTGGTGGGTTGAACCTGGCTGGATGCCAGGTGCCTACCAAAGCTGCTCTATCACTCCTCTCCTCAGCTGGACAAGGGAGAGAAAATATAGCGGAAGGGTTGTGGGTTGAGATAAGGACAGGGAGAGATCACTCACCAATTACTGTCACGGGCAAAACAGACTCGACTTGGGGAAAAAAACAGTTTAATTTATTACCAATCAAAACTGAGTAGGGTAATGAGAAATAAAACCAAATCTTAAAACACCTTCCCCCCACCCCTCTCTTCTTCCCAGGCTGAACTTTACTCCCGAATTCTCTACCTCCTCCCTTTCACTGGCACAGGGTGACAGGGAATGGGAGTTGTGGTCAGTTCATCACGCGTTGTCTCTGCCACTCCTTCCTCCTCAGGAGGAGGATTCCTCACACTCTTCCCCTGCTCCAGCATGGGGTCCCTCCCACGGGAGACAGTCCTTCATGAACTTCTTCAACGTGCAACCTTCCTATGGGCTGCAGTTCTTCACAAACTGCTCCAGCATGGGTTCCTTCCATGGGGTGCAGTCCTTCAGGAGCAGACTGCTCCAGCGTGGGTTCCCCACAGGGTCACAAGTCCTGCCACCAAACCTGCTCCAGCGTGGGCTCCTCTCTCCATGGGTACACAGGTCCTTCCAGAAGCCTGCTCCAGCGAGGGCTTCCCACAGGGTCACAGCCTCCTTTGGGCATCCATCTGCTCCAGCATGGGGTCCTCCATGGGCTGCAGGTGGGTATCTGCTCCACCATTAACCTCCATGGGCTGCAGGGTGACTGCTTGCCTCACCATAGTCTTCACCATGGGCTGCAGGGGAATCTCTGCTCCAGCACCTGGAGCACCTTCTCCCCCTCCTTCTTCACTGACCTTGGTGTCATAGGCAGAGTTGTTTCTCTCACATATTCTCACTCCTCTCTTCTGACTGCTGTTGCTGTTACACAGAAACTTTTTTCCCTTCTTAAATATGTTATCCCAGAGGCGCTACCACCGTTGCTGATGGGCTCGGCCTTGGCCAGCAGTGGGTCCATCTTGGAGCCAGCTGGCATTGGCTCTATCGGACGTAGGGGAAGCTTCTAGCAGCTTCTCACATAAGCCAACCCTGTAGCCCCCGCCCCCGCTATCAAAACCTTGCCACACAAACTCAATACACCCCTTTTTTCCAGCCTCCGCCCTTGATTGACTTGATTTGACCTTCACTCATCTAAGGAAGGTGGTGATGATGATGATGATTAAAATGTAACTGTTAAAAAAGAGGCAGCAAGAGAGCTCATTGTAAAAGGTTTACTTCAGGCAGTATGTTTCATAGGCCAAGCAGCTGCTCTGCTCCACACAGCCAGCTTCCAAAAACCCCGTTGACAATCCTGCTGATGCTCCTCCAGCTTTACCATCCTCTGCGAGGTATACTGTCCTCATCAGATAAAAGACTATATATTTGCTGTCATGTTATTTGCTAATGTCTTTGATATCCTGAAGGACAATTCATTGTTTTAACGTGTGATATAGTGTAATTCATCATGCAGCAAGAACAATACTAATCACCCTTCCTGTTTGCATCAGCCATCACTCTTCAGCCCCTATTGTATCTGAATCAATCTGAGCTCATTTATATTAATCATGAGTTGTTTGTATAGAAAAAAGCCAGTTGCAAATTGTATGCATAGGTACCATACTGCAGAGAAATATAGAGTTGAGTATTAGAAAAGATGAAAAGAGGAAATGAGAAGGATGTTTTCTTTTCTTAGGTTTATAAAGCAAATAAATAAACAAACAGCATATAATCAAATGTTACAGAGAAAAAATATTCAGGAAACCTAATGTGAAAATGCAGATAAACTCATTTAAAAGAAATTGAAGAAGAACTTTCAAACTACCAGAAGACTTAAAAATTTCCTTCTGATTTGCACTCTTGAAGAACTGCAATATGAACACTACAAAATCTTGCATATACCTTTTCAATGGTACGGTCTTTAAGGCATAACTCTGTACCAAGTTCAATGCATTTGCTCTGAGATTTATCAACCTCCTCTGCTAAGCATGCAAGGTAGACATTTATTTATTTTCATTTCCATTATTAAGGGTTTCTTACGTTATAGCTCAGCTACTGGGATTAATGCGGTATTCTGTTGCTTATAAAAGAAGATTAGCTTTGACTTTTCGGTTTACAATTAGACCTAAATATAAATTCTTACATTTCTTTGTTACAAAATGCTTCTTGCATTTCTTTGTTACAAAATGCGTATGCCTAATTTGAAATCAAGAAATAATTTTACATCCAAAATAATAACACTGAAATTAAGTGTGCCATCAGAAGTGAACTATATCCTTAAATAATTCTCTGACTCATGGCTATTATAGTTTTCCATGGACATAATATGTCATAAACCAGTGTATTTTAAAGATGACAGTACAAAATAACCCTACATAATATTTCATATGAATATTTCCCAAGGCACAGTATAAAACCAGGGTGTAAAATGCGTTATATCATTTAGAATTAAGAGTCAAGAATTCTTATTTTTCTCTTTAGTTTTTAATATTTATTAACCTGTCAACCTGGAAGCAAGCCAAAGCTGATTTCCATATTTCTACTAATGACTAAGAAATTTTCTTTTCTGCTCTTAAACCTTATAATGGAATAGCTCATAGAGAGCAGTTTCAGACAACAATAAGAGTAATCTAAAAGTACAGTTCAGCTACAACCATACTTTTTACATTGTCAATCCCATTTCAAAGGGTCAGTTCCCCCAGAGTATTCATAAAATCCCTTGTAAGGTTAACATCCGTTAGATATTAGGAAACCAAGGGGAGAATATAAGCAGTCTTGATATCAAGCCAATATTTATCAGTAAGCTAGTTTAATGTATAGCAGAATATTAGCATTAAAATAATCACAGGGAACAGAAGAAAGAAAATGCACTATTTTGAGCCAAGTCATTGGCTGACATTTTGGTAACCGGATCTGGTAATGGTGTCACTTTAAGTGCCATGAAGATGTCTTGATTCTCTTCTTTTTTTATTCACCAAATGCTCACAAGATACATCTCCTTCAGAGATATTCAAGTCACATTTCTACCTGCTAATGCCCAAATATATGATGCAACTAAGATAAGGACTCAGGTTGGGGAAACAATCAGAACCTATTCACACTGAAAAATTCCTAGTACTGCAAGGCTTGTATTTTTGTGTAAACCGTTCCATGAATTTTTCGGGGGGTGGGTGGGGGTGTTTGTTTGTTTTCAGTGTTTTTTAACAGAGAAAGAATATAAGAAGCTGTCCCATTACCATGCTATGTGAGAAGCTGAAGAAATTACATTGGCAGCTGCCCTCAAAATGAGGCAAATAAGGGTGGTATCTAGTTTCACTGGACTTAGATCTTAGGCTGAAAGTTTCAGAAAAGCAGTGATAAATGCATTTAAGGCACAGCAATAGTCTCACAAGTTTCCAGGCATGACTTACAGTATGTATCAGACTGTTGAGAGCACTGGGGTTTTTTTAGGAATAGTAAAAACAAAGTTTCATAAAGGTTCAAGTGAAAAAGGCTTGGTCTGAGAGGTATCATTATTGATAGGAATTATTGAATGGATAGACAAACCATTAGATTATTACAAGATACAAAAATGTCTTTAAAGGATTCATCCATCTGAAACAGGATTGGAAAAATATTACTGAAGACATTCTTTTTGAGCTGGATATATGTTCTGCAATGTGATTTATGAAATTAGAATTCCATCATCCTCTTTATTTTTCCGCTAGCTAAAAAGAAGACTTTGAAATGGCAGATTTATTCTAGAATTAAGATTTATTGAAGAGATAATCAGAAAGATTAGACTTGTCAATGTCTGCTGGATGTATGGTCTGAGCAACTCATTTGTCATTTTGCCAAACAATTTTTTACACTCATAACAAGTTTTCTAAAAAACACCCTTCTTTGCATGAAGCCTTATTTTGGTAACTTTTTTAAAGAGAGTAACAAGGTAACCACCAGATTTCTAAGACATCAGAAGTAATCCAAGGCTCCTAACCATTCTTTTGTTTTTTCCAGGAATATAAGGTGAAAAACTTGTGCCTTATTCAGTTTTATTTCTATTTATTCCTTTATTCAATAGCTTTATATAAATATATAGAAGAAATCTTGATAAAAACACATGTTGTCCCTCAAGTAGAAGAAAATTCTACTGATATCCCCACTATTTGATTCATTGTATTAATTAATAAGTCTAGTCACATAGTAGCAGCCCTGAAACATGACAGGAAAGTAAATTGCTCTGTGTTATAAGTGGTAGGGTATTTACATATTTGTCCAATTTTTCGGCTGATCTACAAACATATTAGTGCTTTACATGAATTTTTTACTTTACAACTTGCACATAATGTTTCTACCTGACATCAGATAAAAGCTTAAAGGAAGGCTTGGTGTTTTAAAGGAAAACTCTTTTCCTACTTAGTGACAATTTATCATTCAAGCCTAGGGCCTCCTGAAAGCAGCTGCAAAGGAAAGAGTGGATGTTCTGTTTTTTCACTTGCTTTCTGGCTGTCATTTATTTTATTAGCAACACTACAGGAGACCAATTATAACAAGAATAAACAAGACATCTATCTGGGTTTTTCATTATTTGACTGCTGCAGCTCCTTTTCCTCTGTTAGAGCTTTTCAGTTGAAAACACCCCATGGTTTTGCCTATAAACAGGATTTTGGAAGCATACTTAGAGTAATGGTATTCACTGGTGCAGAATAAACTCAATCATAATGTTAAAATGAAGTCTCTGGGCTTGTTTCTGCACAACTGCAAGCCTCAGTGTGAATTTCAGTCTGGCTGCACCTTACACTACCTTTAAAAGAGTAATTGCAGTGCTGCCCTGTTTCACAGACTTTGCCAGAAAAGAACAGCTTTAGCCTGTGGTCCCCTGTAGATCTTTCAGGAGATGTACTTGAATTAAATAATAGCTGTGCCCATGTGTCTAGGTCAATGTTGTCAAATTTACAACCTCTGTCAAAGGCAAGGCCAAGTCTTGCCTTTGTTGGCCCATATGACATATGACTTATCTTGTATATCCTTATGGCTTACAGTATTTGCCCTACTATAATAACCTTGGAGAAGAAGAAAAACATACACTACAAACAGAAAATTTTCACTATGCTACAGCTGTTTAGCATTGATTCACTGACATATTTAAGACTGAAGTCTGTTGGTTCTTTTGAGTCAACATGAAGGATCTTTGTGGGCTTTAAAAAAATGTAAAGATCTTGCACTCAGCCTGCCAAAGAAAGGAGTTTATACCACATCAAGCCACTGGCTAGTGGTTGGGCATGAAAATTTGGTGAAAGGACCATAAAAATGAATCGAAGGCATTTGTTCCTTTGATACTTCAAACACATTCTGGATGCAACCCCAAGGTTTGCCCCTGCCAGAGTTATTTTTGATGATTATTAATTCAGCCATAATTTTCTACTAAAGCCCAAATATTTAATACCATATGGACAAGAACTCAGAATAAGGGAAACTATTCATACATCTATTCACACTAATTAACACTTACAAGATCTGTGAGAGTCTTTGTGTGAAACTTTGCATTCTTACTTTCATCTTTGTTTTTATTTTGTATGAAGTTTTCCTGCCTTTAATGCTTATATGCTTCAGAAGTTAATTGTCTCACAGCTGCCCTGTGTTTCTTTAAGTCTGTGAAACATCTTCCTTGCCACCATATGTAGACTTATTTCTTCTAGAAGATGAAAAAACACCAGCCTACCTATCATGGGAGTATCAAAACACAATGACAACATTCATACTAACTATCAATAATCATGTGAGCAATAGGATGAGTTACTGTCCTTGTTAAATGTCATTTCTTATCCCTCATATGTATTTTATATAGATTATAAATCTTCTGGGCAAGAACCCTTCGTCTGTGTGAAAAAGGATGAATAGTTGTAGCTGTCTGTTTTGGATAAAAGTAGGGCAAGGACAACAGTGAGGATGGTGGTGTGGATGTGGCCTGCACCTCACAGTTTTTGAGTATCACTTGATGGCTGCTGTTTTTGTGATGGTGTGTATGTTAGTCTGGAGGCCTCATGCACACATGGTGTTAGCAATGTAGGTTGCCAGATTCTATGCTGAAAATTGTATATGGAAAGATGATGGCCTTGGGCTATTTCAGCATATTTAGCTGCTATTGAACTTTGCACTTGCCTGAAAAGAGTTGTTTCTTTCCAACTTATTACAGTCTCATAAAAAATACTATTTCTTCATACAAGATTCAATACGAACAAGTGTTTGTATATTTTTAATTTTTGTTAAGTAGACTTCACATTTATATTGCACAGGCAGTATCTCTACACTTGACGTAAAGCATAAAAAAGTACAGTGATTCTGTTTCAAACAATCATTAATACAATTTTATGTTCCTAGAGAATGAAGTGCAAGGAAATTTATGAACTGTGTTCCAGGTTCAGAAAAAATAAAAGGAACATCTTTACCTGGTGAATTAATCAGATCTATGATGATTAACTGTAGGTCAGGTTCCGGCTTACTTTGTTGGAGCAGAAAGTAAGAAATACACCATTTGAGTTTCAATTTGCCTTTGGATTTCAGCAAATATCACTTACTAAGTTTATCAGTGTGCTTAGGGAGTTAAAAACAATCTCATTGCAGTATTGCGATACATGTTTGTGAAGCCCTATCCTTCATGACTGACTAAAACTAGTGGAGAAACATGAGCTTCTTATTGATGAGATTGATACTAATGTTGCTCAAGAAAATAAGCTGCCAGTCCCACATAAACAAGCAGAAATTTTTGCTAAATAAGTCTTCCTCAGATATTAACAATCTCACCAGCTGTTATTCCTTCTTGAACTTGGCAGGAACATAGAAAGGCAGTCACAAGGTCCCCCTTCAGCTATATTTTTATTACACACATTTATGTTGTTTCTCTTAATCTAAGCTTGTAGCTTCATAAAAGACTCCAATGATTATAGATATTTATGACTAATAATTTATTAGTCACAAATAAGAGATATCTATGAAACTCTATGCAACCTGTACTGTTGACCACATTCAATCCACTGCAAGACCTTACAGAAGTACACAGAAAGGCTCATTAATGAATTCATTCATCACTCTCCAAAAGGCCTTGAGGTTAATACTGTGGAACTGCTTTTCTTCATCTGGGTCTGTGTATGCTATACCCTGTACGAGTCCATCTTCTCGTCTTTCTCCTTCAGTACAAAGATGAATCCTAGATATAGCTCTCAGAAACCTTTCCAAGTGGCTTACAAAGAGAATAAGCTATATTAGAATGGCTATAAGAATTTTAACAAAG
>VYZW01026656.1:0-21800 GCA_013401315.1 Balaeniceps rex
TCCAGAGCTGGACACAGTGCTCCAGGTGAGGTCTCACCACAACACAGCACCATACGAGCTACTATGAAGAAAATTAACTATCACAGACAAAAACAGTACAATCTGCACCCCTTATTCAATAGCATTTATGTCATGCTCAGGTCCCACACCATCCAATACATCCTCATTAACCACCACCCTCCCTTCCATCCTTTGATTTATACACAGATATCACTCCCCTAGTCCAGGGGCCACCCCTGTGAAATGTCCACAAAATGTCCCTTGACTTCATTTAGTCCATGACTTTGGGCTCCATCTGTCATGGTGGTCACTCAGGACAGGAGAGGTGATGTGTTGTGTGGAGTTACTGGGCACCAAAGCCAGCTCAGGTCGGGTCACTGCTGCTCTTGCACTGCTTTTTGTGAGTCTCGTCCTCCACTGGTTCATGGGGCTCCTGCTATAGTACTTCTTAGAACGTGCAAATCAAATCATGGGTTACAGCAATGTAAAGGTATATCCATTACAATCTCCACCCCTGGTCCCTATGGACCAGGCCATAGGGTTTAACATTGCAATGAACTCCTCCCCATGCACCTGCTCTGGCTTGGACTTATCCATGGGCCACAGTCCCTTAGGGGAGAACCTGCTCTACCATGGCCTTATCTGTGGGCCGCAGTCTCTTAGGGATGTTCTTGCTCCAGTGTGGCCTCACCCATGGGCCACAGTCTCTTCAGAGGTATACCTGCTGTGGCGTGGACTTATCCATGGCCACAGACATTTCGAGGTGTTCCAGCATGGCCTTATCCATGGCCACAGAGGTTTCAATGTGTACCTGCTGCGACACGGACATATCCACGGCACAGACACCTTGGGGTGCACCTGCTCCCACGTGGACTCATCCACAGGTCACAGTCCCTTCCACTCAAGTTCACACTGGAGTTCCAGCCTGCCCAGCAGAGCAGCACAGAAGCAGCAGCGATGCCCTGGCCGTCTGCCAGCCCAGGCGCATCGCCATTGCTGTTATCAAAATGTTCCCAGGCACAGCACAGTGAGATGATCAGCAGTTCAGCAGCACAGCAAGCAGCGAAACCAAAAAGCAGCCACTATTGAGCACTGGACTCTAATATACAGTGAGGCAAGCAAGCCCCATGGCAAGCACAGGAGCCTGCCAATCACTAGCTAAACAGCAATAACAGCTATAAATTCAGTCTAGCACGCTCCAATCAAATCTGTCATTGTCTCAAACCCTTCGAGCCCCACGTTGGGTGCCAAAAAGGACTCTATCCCAACCAAAACCAGTACATCTGCCATATCCCACATGAACGCCTTTCTGTTCCCTGGTTAGAGCTTCACCAGCCCACTCCAACTCTGCCTGTGATGCTGTGGAAGCCCCAGGTTGGATCACTGCAAGCACAAACTGAAAGACCCAACCTCCTTCTGCCACTGAGGCCAAAATACAACAGTCAGGGAGCTTTGTTTTGATAGACATGAAGGACAGAAGCAATGGTTATGTTCATCCTGTCTGACCACAGGCCAGGAGCTATCATGACTGAGCCCACCATCATGATTGATCAGGTCAATTCCTCTTCTGTAAGCACAACCCAGATAGCCCTGCTGTCCATCAGTATGTTCAGTCTCAATAGTTTCAGCAGGCAAAACAACCTGTACTTACAAAATGCGTGGCTGGCACAAACGCTGGGAAATCACAAACAGCTCATTGGAGTTGATGTACCCTTGTGCACATGTACATCAGCAGTCCACTGCTGACACCATCCCGTTCTGGAGTCAGCCTTTCAGAAAAAAAATGGATAAGCCTTTGAAAAAAGGATGAGGAGGGTTTTTTAAAGAGTTTTTAGAAGAGCCTGATATGGCATATCCAAGGCAGACCCCCCCTGCTTTATAGCACTGGGGAAGCTTTAATAGGTGTCTCTAATGGGGCAGGAGACCAGTGTGCAGCTTTCACAGGCACCCACTTTGTGTCCCACCAGATTTGCCCCTCAACAGTACTCATCAGGCACATGTACTGACCCAAAGCTGCAGGGCCAGACCAGAGAGTAGTAAGCAGTTCTCCGTCTACTTGGTTGGCCACGGCCAGCAGTTTGTTCCCCACAGTACCTGTGATGACGAGCTCTCTCATGTCTACAACATCCAGTACCCGTGAGGAACATGCCACAAAACAAGAAACATCAGATACACCCTCCACCCAATATACCACAAGGAAATCCCACAATGGGTAGGAGGGACCCCTGGCCTTCCCAGGGATGGAGAACTGGTGGCACTTACAGCTATTGCAGAGCATCTCCAAAGTCCCTAGCAAGCCCCAGGCTGCTCTGGGGATGCCGTCAGGTCAGAGCTCAGGATGAACCTGACCCAAATGTCCATGCTCCCCCTGCACTCCCAGATCATGAGCTGCTTCTCACTCCACAAGAGAGTTGTCCTGGAAAAAGGATCTTTCCTGAAAAACAGTGAGGAAGCTGGTGTCTCTTCTGGAGAAGAGCCCAAACCCTTCCTCTCTGGCCTGGGGAGATGAACGAGCAATCTGCCTTGGCCAATCTGGTACTTCCCACAGCCCGGAGTTGCTCTGTCCCAATGGACTGGTGTGTACTGTCTCCATCCTTGTGATGTGTCTCCGGAGCCTTGGGAGGCAGATGCCGCCGGGAGGTCTCCCGGCTCCTGGCCCTGCAGCTCTTGCCTTGCTGTAAACAGCCGTCTCGCCTGATCCCCAGCCCCAAAGGGGATTTCCAGCCCCTCGCACTGCTCCCAGCCCATCGCATACCGCCCGCAGCCACCCACCGAACCAAAGAGCTCAGATGCTCGCTGGCCGGCTGCGGCATCTCAAGTAGAGTCCCGGCTCCAAACACTGTTTTTCCCTGTAGCCTGGTGGGTGCTTCTTCCCCTCTGCCTCCCCTTAGAGACCAGTTCAATGTGACACATGAGGCCCTTTCCCCTTTGCAGAGGGAGATGGAGACAGAAAGATGGTCTTAAAGCAGGCAGGGCTGTCGTGGCACATGGACACTGGAGAGAAGGACATCCCTGTGCACTCAAAGCAGATCTTCCTCTGGTGGCCGTGCTGTTGGGTGGCTCTGCACACACCCATGGGGCCCCGCACCATCTGCGCTCTGAAGGTCCAGCTCCCCATCTTATGACCAGAGGTCCCATCCCTGCCTCCCCCGTTGGGTCCTGTCCCAACACCTTAGCCGCAGAGCAGACCCTGCATGTTGCAGAGGTCTGGAGGAGCTCAAGGCTGCCAAGACAAGATTCAGACCAGATCGTGCCCCATGTATCCCAACAGTAATTGACTGTGGTTGCAATCAGGAAGGGGATTTTGCACCCCCAGGAAGACCACAAGGGCCATGGCCCTAATTCTCATCTGCGCAGGGCTCTGCTCCAGCACTGAAGGTCTCTGTGAGAGTTGCCAGCATTGCAAAACAGCCTTGCTGGAGGGAGAGGGGGAGGATGTACAAACCAGCAGCGGAGAATTGTGTGCCATTTCAGTGCCGAAAGCTCTGGGGATGCTCCTGCTCCCTTTGTATTTGCCTTGTGCTCCTGCCTCCAGGAGCAGGACTGCTTGGGGTCTGGAAGCTCAGAAACCAGCTCCCCCCCGAGCTGCGTGCCAGCTGCCCAGTGAAAGGACCTTTGCACTAAGCCTGGAAAACCAAATACCAAAGCATCTCCCCTCCTCGCCACACAATGTAGCATCCATTCACGATCCAACAGCCAAAGCTTTGTGGACAGAGAGGGAAACTCCATGCTGGAGCTAAAATTGAGAGCAGGAGAGGCGGGGAGCAGAGTTCAGAGCGTCTGCTGCTGCTTCCCAGGTGGGCATGGACAGAGGGCATGGCTACCCGTGATGCTGGCAGTGCTGTGGAGTTTAGGGCTGCAGGAAAGGGGCTTCAGACTCCACACAGACACCCCTCCATTTGCCTGATGCCTCTGGTATCATGGAAAGGGGCACCATGCGCTTTTTTGGCAAAGCAGGATTTCCTCTGAAGCACCATCTGTATTTTCTCTTCCAAACGGCAAGACCCCACCAGCCCCACAGTTCTCCTTGCCAGAGAGGCAGCGGCACTCAGGGGCAGGGAATGAGGGCGCAAGCCTCCGCACAGCCCCGCTGCAGTCTAGCAGGATGCCCTGAACCCCCCTGGGGTGCAAGACCCCCCCATCTCCCTTTGCTCCCGTCTGCAATGGCCCTGCTGCTCTGGGGAGGTTGTGTGTCCCTGTCCCTCTGCCGTGGCAGCACTAGCACACATAAAGAATGGTCTAAGCAGCTTCGGGTATAGGGTATGGAGCATAAGTGCAAAGGCCGGGTAGCGTATTTACAACCAAAAGCTTACATAAAGCACTCCGCTCTCCAAAAGGGGAGGCTGGAGCAGCCAGGGTGGATGGCCAACCTTGTGTCTCTGCGTGGCTCCAGCTTCTCATGCAAGTAACCCCTGCTTGGGGGACCCCCACCTCCCATCAGCAGCCCCATCACACTAACTCCGTCTCCTCCCTGCCTCTCGTTGAGTGCCTTTTCATCTCCCGTCCTCATGATATTAGCCTTTTTGCCCAGGACAATAGATCTTCCCAGAACCTGTTGAAATTTGCAGTCATTTGTGTATCACAGGGAATTAAACGATTAAGTGTATCTCCAGGCTGCCAAGCCCGAGCTGAGCATCCAGCCGAGATCTCACACAGCCGCTTTGGCTAGAGCACTGCAAAGATAAGGATAATGCTCCAAACATCCCAGCAGTTCTTGGAGGTCAAGTTGCTCTCCCGTCCCACTTGATGTTATCTGCTTCGGGATCTCCTGGGTCACACACAGATTTCAGGAAAAAATCCTGTCTTATTTAAAAACATTCGATTTCCAGGGACGTCCTCCAGCTTGGGGATGTGCTAGGGGCTAAGTGTCTCCCCAGACACATGCACCATCTTTCTGGTCACCTCTGTACCCCTGTCAAATATTGGCATAACATTTTCTTCTAAATCTTCTGGAAATCCCCGCTGTCCCGAGACTTGGCCGGTGCCTGTGCTCGGCACGCTTTTCTGGAATAGGCATTTTATATATGCTAAAGTGAGTGATGCAGGACATTAGAAGAGCTCTTCTGGGGTGGCGCAGCCCATCGGAGATTGTACTCCCAAATCTCCCTCCGAGGACCTCCCTGAAACAACGTGCAGCATCCATCCACCTCCGCTGCGGTTCCTTGACCGTGAGAGACCCCAGCGTGCTGGCCCCAAGCTGCACGAGAAGATCTGGGTGCAGAAAGCTACAGGTGGGGGACCTGCAGCATGGACCCACCACCAAACCCACCAGGGGATCGGCAGCATCCCTCGTGGGTCTCCGTGCAGGCAGCAATGCCTCCCTGCCCCACAGCAATCTCAGTCACCTGTGGTCTGCACCGCATAGGGCTAAGACTGGGCAACCCAGTGGGCTCGTCCAGCCTTAAACACCAAACCACGTGAGCAGAGGCCCAGAGGAACAAGAAGTGAGGGGAGATGTGTCACCCACACCTTCCTCCGTCCTCACAGCACAGCCAGGGCTCTCCTGCCCATCACTGGCTGCCAGACCGTCTGCTTGGCCAAAGCCACCAGCGCACCACACGCTGTCCGCTCCCTTCTCCCACTCCGAGGATGCCCCCATAAAAAGCTGTCCTTCCAGTCCCTCAGCACTAAACTCAACACAGCACAATTTCTGGGAAGCTTTGGATCTCACATGTGTTTGTTCCACTTCCCAGTCTCCCCAGCTGCCCAGCTGTTCCTTTCCATTTAAGCTAATCACAGAGATTAAGGCAAAGACCCAGCCTGGAAGGTTTGCAAACAGCTCCAGCCTGTTTCTGCAAACAGCTTTTGCAGTCGCGCTCCTGCACAAAAGCACACAGGCTAATAAACACCATGGCATCTGTGCAGGGAATTCCCAAGAAGGTCTCACCACTAACCTAGCCCAGCCAGGAGCCAGCCACCAGCTTAGGGACATTGCAAACCACAGGTCCACCAAGCACGGGTCCTTCAAAGGGGAAGCCAAGGGAGGCAGCAAGGCTGGAGCAAAGGTGCCCAGAGCTGTCAGAGAGAAGGCTCGTGTCCATAACACATCTCACCACAGAGCCTGGGTCCTAGTGTCCCCTGTCCCCCCAAGAAGTCTGCCCACATGGTCACCTCCATCGTCCCGAGCACGCTACCACACTCAGCCCCAGCAGGGCACAGTGGAGCTGAGCGGCCAGCCCAGGGCAGAGGGGAGCCTCCAGCCCCCAACCCTCCCAGCCAGAGTCCCCCTGTCCTCTTGCTGCCCTACAGCTGCAGGCAGTAGCTGCTGGCCGGAGCTGTTCATTACTAGATTGACTCCAGATTTTGCAGCCTTCGAACTCTCGTGGCCAGGAGACTCCAAGCCAACATGACAGAGGAGCCATCCTGCATCTGTCCAGCTGTGTGCTGAGGTTTCTGCAGCCACCCACCGAGCAAGCTGCTGTCCCTGTCAAAGTAAACAGGTTGTCCTCCCTCTACTAACAAGCTCGAGGGATCTCTTTGAACCCCCAGCCCATCTGTAGCCCCATGTTTGCCATTGTATGAAGCAAGCAGCTTGCAGCTGGCCTCGCTGTGGCTGCATGGGGATAGAAGGGGGTGCAGCCATCTGGGGGTCCTGGTGGACTGCAGTGTGTGATGGACAGTTGACAGACATGACCCTTCCCAGCTGTCCAGTGCTGAGTCCCGAGGGATGGACATGAGGGTGAGCTGGGGAGGAGAGAGAAGCCAGGTGCTCCCATAAGAGGGGCTTGTGGTTAAAACGCGCTGTTTTCCCCCAGCATGGTGGAGAATGTCCCCCAGTATCGCTGCTTTTGAGGTGAGGAAGACATTTCCTTGGGCAGTTTGCCTGAAAGAGTGTGACAGTGGGCTAAAATGCGCTGATGCCCATGTGCTTTGGGGACACAAGGTGGCAGATGTGCCAACACCAGGGCAGGAGCAGAGCACACAGCCCACTTCCCTGGCAACGCAGGGACCCAAGCAAGCCTGTCCAGCTCCAGGCGTGTTGAACGGGGAGGTCTGTCCTCCTCTCCTTCTCCTCCCTGCCACCAGCCCCCTCATCCTCCCCAGGGCCAACACAACACACGCTGGGGGGATTTACAGCAGGCTCAAGTGGCTGCAGGCATTTGGCCTCGCTCGCAGCCACGCCAGGACCTCTTCTGCCTGCCGGTGAGTGGTTTTGAAGGCAGGCAACGGGCAATGCACAACAAAGCTCAAAGCTCAAAGCTCAGGCTAAGCACAGCTGGATTTTGGCAGGGCACAAGGTGAGCAGGCATCCAGATGACCTGGGTGCAGGGAGCCCACCACGTGTCCCACCCGCGGCGTCTCGGCTAGAGGAGATCCCATCCCCTTCTTGGCACAACCAGCTGTTCCCAGGGTGATGTCTTCCAGGCATGACAGCCCGAAGCTTTTGCCGATAATACAAACAGGACAACTTGGACCCAAAACCTGGTCAGTCAAACCAGAAACACTGCTCAGATTTAAGGAGGGGAGATTTTGAGACAAACAGTTTAATTAATTTAAGTGAGGAGCACAACTGGAGGAAGAAACAGGAAAAGTACTTTCAATTGTCCTTTTTCTTTTTTTTTTTTTGAAAAGAAGCATGTTTCTGAAAGGCGTGTGGGTGAAAGGCATGGGTTTTCCAGCCAGGGGAGGTGACAGAGGAGCACTAGGAACCCTGCGCTGACCAGGGGACCCTGCGAACCCGTGGCACAGATAAGTGTCCTCGCTGTGAACCATGGTGAGAGAGGCGACTGTTTCTCGTTAGCCAGGAGGACAAAAGCATCCCAGAAAATCACAGGGCTATGACCTGGTGATAGAGAAGCTTTTTGGGTGACTAACTGTCCAGGGATGAGGGGCAAGGGAGGATAAAACAAGCAAGAGGAGAGCACACAGAGCCGATTTCTCAACTTCATGACGAAGTGGCTGGTGGGCAGAGGGAAACTGCGGTGGCCATACAGTTTGTCCCTTTCCCTGCTGGTTTCTCCATAGTTGCAGCCCTCGGTCCCTCAGCACCTCAACCACGAAGCCAGGGATCGCCTATTGCTTCAGAAAAGTCTCTTGCGATGGTACCTCCTGATTTATTACCGCAGAGTCCTTGGAGCAGCGGTGTCCTCCTGACGCAGTGCTCGGGCTGCAGTGACACCACTGGAGCATCACCGTGTGTGCTGATAAATCGTGTGCGCGCTCCCTCGCAAGCTTTCGAGCCAGGCCAGCTAGCGCCGAGCTAAGTGTATGGGGGCGAGCAGGGTCAGGGACCATCCTCGAGGGACAGGGATGTGGCCGCTCCATCCGGGGGTGAGAGAGCTTGGCCCGGGGCTGCTCCCTGCCAGCTGGCCGAGATGCCTGGTGGCCTTCCCATGCATGCTTAATCAGCTCGTCCAGACCCAGCGGTGGCGTCACTAATCACCGACAGTCATGGGTCCCACCAGGGGCTGACACAGCCCAGCTAGTTTCCTTCCCCTGTGCACCCCACACATTCCCTGAATTACACCCTCCCACCTCTGAAACATCGGTGTAACCTCGTGCCCTGCTCCATTCCTGACGCAGACGTCAGCGTCCCATTGCTTTTTCCCCCGGAAGGCAGCTCTGGCCCCTCATCACCCAAGCAGCTCATCCCCCAGCTCCAGGGGATGCCCTGCGTGGGACCCCACTGCCCCACACCGCTCTCAGCCGCTTGCCCCGCAGCCCTGTGCGTGAGGCCAAAGCATTTACAAATGCTTTCCAAGCAGCTCCATTCATTTCCCTTCTCCCATCTCCTTTGGAGCTGGCAGAAGAGCGCATTGGATGAGTCCAAATCCAGAAGGAAATGCTAGAAATTGACTTTGTTTCTTATCCAAGTTTGTCTGGCTCCTCAGGCTGTTTGGTCTCTTCTCCACCAGCTCCAAGAGCCTTGTGCTCCAAGCAGGTCCTTGAGAAGACCCGCTCGCCTCCAGGCTCAGACTGGGCACTGGGGACTGCCTGGGGTAGAGCAGACTTTCCTCCCACCAAGCACCACGCAGTCATTTCTCCAGCCTCATTTCTCCAGCCTTCCCCCACCCCTCCTTCAGGCTCCCTCTGCCCAAGACTATTTTTAGCTGCTGATGGAACAGGCTGCCCAGGGAAGTGGTCAAGTCACCAGCCCTGGAGGTATTTAAAAGACGGGTAGATGAGGTGTTTAGGGACATGGTTTAGTAGTGGACAGGTACGGTTGGACTCAATGATCTTAAAGGTCTTTTCCAACCAAATTATGATTCTATGACTCTATGATTCTATGTCCCCAGTCTCCTCCTGCTGCCTTCACAGACTCACAAATCCATCTCATGGGCTCGCAAACCAAACTAGGTCTCAAGTCCAACCTCCCATCCAAAGCAGGGGCAGCGGTGGGATCAGACCAGGTTGCACAGGACTTTGCCCATCTCCCTCTTGAAAACCTCCAAGGCTGGAGATCCTACCACCTCTCCAGGTCCCTCTTCAAACACGTGACTCTCTCCGTGGGGAAAAAATTCCCCATGCTACAAGCTAGATCACTCTCTCTCATCCTCCCATGCACTTCCATTAAAAGCCTGGCTCTGCCTTCTCAATAATCTCCCCATAGATGTTGGGGGATGTCTCCCCAAAGCCATTCTTTCTCAAGGCTGGACAAGCCCAGCTCCTCCAGCCTCTCCTCACCGGACAGGAGCTCCAGCCCCACCATTTCAGTGGCCCCCACTGAACTCTGTTTATCAATGTCTCTCTTGTACTGGGGGGGACCCAGACCTGGACGCAGTACCTAGGTGTGGTGTAATGAGTGCTGATCAGAGGAGGATAATAATTCCCCAAGGTCAGAAGGAAAGAGCTGAGCCCTTCTGCCCTTCAGCGGCTCACGTGCATTGCCAAAACTATTGCTCCGGCTGCCTTGAAGTGATGATCAGCTCCTGTGTGCACCAAGAACCTGCGGGTGATGCCCAGCCCAGCACCAGTCCCGTGTTTCTGCATTGCCCAAAAAATCACTGGACAAGGCGGTGGAGGAAGCCTTTTGCAGACAACAGATCCGGAAAAGAAGCAGGTTCCCTGGCTCTTTGGACGGCTATGGGAACGGAGCAGCTGCAGGATGCATTTTCCACAGACTCACAAAGCCTGCGGGCAGAGGGAGCCATCAGATCAGCTTCTCACAGCCCTGCGCCTCGCTGGCAGTGGGTGTAGCTGACCAGCCCTTGCAACGTTTTAGTTCTCTGCTTGTCTCCTGTGGATTTCATCTACACCCATTTAATATTCATTTCCCACCATGCTGAACGTTATCAGGTCCAGAACCGGTCCCGAGGGAACAGGCTGGCAGGTACCACTCCCCTGCCGATGGCTGCCTGTGCCTGGGGTCACACACACTGCCCCGAAACACCTCCTACCCCTCCTCATCTCAGGGCAACCTGGAGTCCCCAAACTACCACGGGGACTCCCACCTCCGCTACACTTCCTAGGGTTCCCCTTAATGTCCTTCACAGCACAGGGCAGGACAAGAAATGCCAGCGCAGCTTGCAAACAATGTTACGAGAAATCTCTGAGTTTAAATTGTGCAAATGTCACAGAATCTGCAAAAAACTGCAGAACGGACAAAGTAATTTGGAAGCTATTCTGGAGACTTTATTTTGTGAGATAGGTTGGCAAGAAGCAGCGACTAAGCAAAGTTAGGATGTTTTCCTTGTGGAGGGAAATTCAGCAGACTGGTGATCATGCCTCGAAGGGACGCGGACAAGAGGAGAACCGTTAACATCGGGTCCATGCACACACCACGAAGAGATGCTCTCTTCCAGTAGCAAGCTCAGAGGATGCCCCCACGTCTGGGGAGCAGTGACCTCTCTCCACAAGCTGCTCACATTTATTCACCATCCTGGGGATGGAGGAGGCAAAGGTGGAGAGCTGGGCAAAAGGGGCCCCTTCCCACGGGGTGTGCTCCCACTCCCCCTTTAAAACCTCATGGGGGAGCTGCATCAGCTTTGCTTTGCTCTGCTCAGGTTTTTCCCAGAAAGAGCAAGCAGTCTTTGTTTTTTCAAGATACTTGTAGCAGCAGCCGTGCCGTCCCTGTGCGCCTGACTTCACATGAAGGATGCTCTGTGCTCTGGGGAACGTGGATGCCTGAGCAGGGAGATACCCTCATGCTGCCTGCCCCAGCATCTCCCGGGAACACCAGGGAAATTCCAGTTGTATAAGAAATAAATACCATTGCAGCTAAGATCCCTCAGCCCATTCTTTCAGGGCCCTTGGGTACAATTTATCTGCACAGCTACTTTTGAAATATTTGCCCTCGGTGTATGTCTTCTAGCATCCCCTCTAGTGCCCAATAGACTGGAAAGTATTTCACAGCCTTCCTTGCTTCTTCCCAAACACTGAATACAAATATTGCCTCCCCTCTGCGTCTTGCGTAACAGCATTTCTGTTCTTTCTGGAAACAGATTTAAAAGTTGAGGATGTGTTTTGGTAGTAAAACCTGTCCTCCTCCTCCTCCTCATCGCTGTGGTCAGCCGTGCATATCTCTGCTCTTCTCTGCTGAGCCCGCCAGTGAAATCCCCTTCCTCACTGCAGAGTCCAGGCTTCAGCCTCTAATAATGACTTTCTAAAGCACATGCCTTTTCAATTTTTTTTTCAGCCCCCCCTGCTTTGCTTGCTGCATAACTTGCTCAGGGTATACTCAATCCCACTGTCTATGTCACTGATGAAGATATTAAATAGTACTGGTCCAAGTATGGACCCTTGAGGCACTCATTACTGGTTTCCACTTGGATATCGAACCATTGACTATAACTCTTTGGACACAGCCATCCAGCCAATTCCTTATCCATCGCTTTTCCCAGACCAAGCAGAGTTTATGGCGGTCAGCACCACCGCCATGCTCTGGGCGCCATTATCTCAGCACAGGTAGCACGAGCACATGTGCCTGGTGGCAGGGGCACTGCAGTTTGCTCCTGCAAAGGTGAGCTGTACTGGCTGGGGGTCTCTTCTGGGCTGGAGGATGTTAAGGTGGGAGGTGGCACTGCCATCTGGTGTGGCAGTCCCTGTGGGAGGCCGCCACGTGTCCACCTCCCTTGCACATCTGTGTTCCTGGGGGTGCTCCTGGGGTTGGTCCTCCAAAGCACCCATGGTGCACCCATCACATGTGCTCCTCACCAGAGCTCCAGCCTCGAGCTCATAGCGGGGATCCCACGGACAAGGGCTGGAGAGACCACGGTGGATGCAGCGAGGGGCACAGCCTAGGGCTGGGTCTTTCCTGGATGGAAGAGCTTTGGCAGGATGGGGCAGCCTTGCCACAGCACCACTCACTGCTGGGACCCCTGCACCAACACAGGCACGGCCCCCAGCCACAGTTCCAGTCCTTCTGTACATCTTCACAGCTCTGCAGCCAGGCAGAGGTCCAAGGGAGCAGGCAGACCCCAGCTCCGCAGGGGCTCCCCTCTCTGGGGTCAGGTCCGTGTTGCTCAGGCTCTCAGGGGGACTGAGGTTCAGCTCTGCCTCACAGGGGTGACCGTGTCATGGGGAGAAGCGGGGAGCGGTGTGGAGCAGAAGGGTCAGCAGTGCCTGGTCCCCTGGGCTGTCAGCAGCCCTGCTGCAGCTGGAGGAACCGCTGCCATGACAGTCGATGGACACCAGCCGGGCAAGGGATGCAGCACAGGGTATGCGTTGGCCCCACAGGGATGCCCCGAGCTGCTGACGTGTGACCTGCTCCGGCTTAAAGAGGCGCTTAGACTTCAGCAAGGGGACACAGTGCAGCGTGGCCGCAGGGGACCAGCCACCACCTGCAGGAATGTGGTCAGCAGCTGATGCAGCCTTTCCACGGACGACTGCACTGCCCCGGGAAGCTTCACAGATTTATCTCCAGCCATTTTCCTGCTGTGTGGAACCAGACCTTGCTGCACAGCTCCTGCCTCAGCTCCAGCTTTGAGGCAACGACAGGCACTGCAGCACAAGGCTGGCTCCCATCAGTGACCACGCACAAGCATGGGGTGGCAAAGTCGGTCTGACGGCCATCATCTTCCCTTGGCAGGATTAAAGCTGGTCCTGCTGCAGATCCTGCTGCCTTGCAGGCTGTGTTGGGAAGGGCTGGGGGGGACCATGGACAAACCAGGAGACCATAGTAACTCATCCTCAGTCCAGGAGAAGGAGTATCTCCCACACGATGCTCCCCAGTGATGGTGGCTGGATGGAGGAGCAGACCCCAGCAGGCAGCTCTTCAGCTCCACTGTCTGGCTTGCAGCCCCAAATCTCTCAGTCCTGGAGGTGCAGGGGCAATCAGGACCTGCAGGCTCTGGCTGTGCCTGGGGAGCCCAACCGGTGTCCCTGTGCCACTGCCAGCAGGTTGGGAGGGAAGAGTCCGGGTAGTGGCCACTCAGGGAGAGGCTGTCATCTTCCTTCGGCAGGATCAAAGCTCATCCTCCTGCCAGCTCTGCTACCTTGCTGTTCTGCTGCCTTGCCAGCCGGGCTGGAAAGGGCTGGGGGGTCCATGGACAAAATGAGAGTGCACAGGGACTCCTCCTCCCTCCGAGGCAGCCCTCCGCCTGGGCGAAGGAGGCTCTCGCAATCAATATTGCCCAGCACGGGCTCCCAGCCATCACAGGCAAAGCAGCATGGACCCTCCTGGGCACCGGTCTCCTCTCCCCACATCCCCGCAGAAGCAGCCCCCTCCCAAGCAGCGGCAGGGAACCTGCCAGCCATGGCAGATGGCACCTCTTCCCATGCTAATGAGCCGGCAGGATTTAATTCCTGCCTCCCATTAACACTCATTAGAGTGTCACTTGGCCGTTCTTCTGCGTCTATCACATCTCTGCCGCTCCTGCTTCAAGATATTAATTCAGGGCTGCCTCTGGAGTGGCCGTCATCCCCCTCCGCCCCCCAAAAGGCTGCTACCTCACTGTCCCCCAAACCCTGCCTTAAATGGGTCTTAAGAGGAGGCAAGCACAGAGCAGCACGCCCGGCACCCATGGGATGGATGGATGGAGCTGACGTTAACCCCCAGACCAGGTCTGGACTCAGGGTTTTCCCACAGCATCCCCACCTTGCCCAAAATCCCACAGCCCCACCACGGGCACAGAGCCGCAGGAAGATGCAGCCAGACCTACCGCAGCTTGCTGGGGCCAGAAGTAGGTTACTTTCCGCTGCGCATAGAAATGATATGATGCATATTCATCAGTTACGGTTGTGCGGAGATTACAACAGTTGCACAAATTGCAGGTTTAGGCATCATCAGCTGCACTTTGTGACTTTCCCAGGGCTTCCTCCCCTGAAAGAGAGATGGAAATTGGAGTCATCTCATGAAAAATAAAGGTCAGCGCTTTAAGTGATGTCTTAGAGAAATACTGTTTTCTTTACTGTACATTTTTGCACCCCTCAGGTGAACAATTCAGTGATCATAAGCCTCATCTTATTATTTAAAATTACATTTATCACTTGTAATCACTCTCAATATATTTTCGTTCTTAAAAATCAATTTACCAAACTCTTCACAGGTACGATGGAAACAAATTGAATTTGAAGCCCAGCCTCACAGGATCGATGCTAAGCAGGTCGCTGCATCTGTTTACAAGGGGAAAATATTCTTCCATGCAGCTGCCTTCGAGCATAGTGGAGCCCAGGGAGCCCAAAAGCTTTGAGCAGCAGAGAGGATTTGGGGATCGATGCTCTGCAATCACCCGTGAAGGCAGGAGCAGGGGGGGCAAAAGTGCCCCGGGGCATGCAGTCCTGCCCCGGTTCCCCTGTTGAAAGAGGCTCTCCCCAGCCACTCGTCACCAGCCTGGCCATGCCACCCTCTCCCTGCTGTGTGCCTCCTTGCCAGCCTTGCCACACCATGCCAGCTCCCTCTGAAACGACAACAGCATGGTAATCGCTTAACCCGTCGGTGAGACCCCTCTCGGGTGTCACCAGCCTTAGAGACCTCTTAAAATGCAACTCGATAGTTTTCACCCAGTGCATAGACCATAGTGAGAACGCCCAAAACAATTTAAATTCCTCTCAGCCACAGGGTATGAAGTTAACCCTGGGGGGGGAAACGTGCCGCAGTCTTTCTACCTATCCACAAGAGATGTGTCTCACCCAAAACTCTGAATCGGCCGTAGCTAGAAAGAAAAAAGGCCTGAAAAAGCACTGATGTGAGCAGGGTCTGTGCAACGCAGAGGCTGGGCAGCCAGCCCCGGGCAAATACCCATTTCTGCTGTCTGCTCCCCTGCAGACACAGCGAGACCTGGCAGCGTCACCCCCCGCACCGTCAGCTGCACGTAGCAATGACCAGCCAAGCTCCTGACCATTCGCTTTTTCACACTTGCAGGTACTGCCGAAGCAGGTTCATCGCTAGCCTGGAAGCAGTCCAGCAGACGAGGTATTATTGCCTTTCAGCTGGGGAGCGGCTGCACAGCAGCGCAGAGCAACTGGAAGCATTTTGATATTCTCATATTTGGGGGTATCTGTGGCCACAGAAAAAAACAGTCTCTTTTCAGCCAAGCCTTTCATTAATTTTTCATCCAAAAGAGAAGCTAATATCCAAGTGTAAAGCTCCTTGCTTCCCCAAATGTCTCATTTGAACTATACGGGACTCTCAAGAAAGACCGTCTATTTCCCAAGCAAGTGCTCCAAGTGCCTTGGGATAACATGACAGTTCCCTTTTATTGCTCCTGCAGCAACCCCTGTATCATCGTCTGTATTTTCACGTCTCTATCAACAGAGGAAGCTGCGGGAGAGCTGCTGTTAGGAGCTATTCAAGAATCGCCGCCACGATCTGTGCATCCTCACCAGCGCCAAGGAGAGGGGATAATAACTTGCCTCGATCTGCTGGCCACGCTCCTCCTAATGTAGCCCAGGATGTGGTTTGCCTTTTTCACGATGAGAGTGCTCTCTTGGCTCGTATTCAGCCTGGTGCACATGATAACCCTGGGTCCTTCCCACCTGCGCTGCCGCTCGGTGCTCAGCTCCCAGCCTGGGCTTATTGCACCTCGGTGCTGCACTTTTCATCCCCCTTGCTGAATTTCAGGGGGTCAGTGCTCACATTTAGCTAATCCCTCCCTGGCTGCGGCTGTGTCAGGTGTCAGCCACCCTCGCCTAGTGGCACCTGAGGCTTTGCTGAAGGCTCATCCTGTGCCAGTGCCCCCATTGCTGATGGCAAGCCCTGCGTCAGCCCCTGGGTGCTTCAGTCGTTACTGCCCACCCGCCGGCTGTTGAGCTGTTGGTGACCACCCTCGGAGACCAGCGCAGTTTTCCCTTGGGAAATCCTGCTTTCCCTTTATGTGCTCTGAAATGGCTTCCGAGAGGTTGTGCTCCATAATGGGTCTCACAGCAGTTACCGCTCCCTGTACTGATCCACGCCAAGTCACGTCTCCCCTTCCCCCGGGGAGCGCAGACCCCTTTGACTCCTGGATGGATAATCCCCACCACCAGCCAGTCCTCTTCCCACAACCAAATAGCAATAGAAAACACAGAAAGCAGGGGTGAGAGACCATGAGATGTCTCCGTGCCCCCTCTGCTCTGGCTTGCCAGCCCAGGCGCCAGGTCACAGCTAGCCAGCAGTGTCCTGAAATCTCCTGCAGGATGAACCATCTCCAGCGTGGCACAGAGGAAATCTTTGGGTGATCCCAGCTGCGACGTTTCCGTGCAGGCTGGAGCTTTGCATCCCAGCAGCAGCCTCAGCTAGTTTTATACAAAGACGTTAACGAAATTCAGGATATCTTGGTTTTGAAAGCACTGCATAATTGCAAGCTGTTATTGTCTGAAACCGCATTTGCAAGATGCAATCTCAACAGACAGGCAGTCTGGGGAAAAGAAACACTTGCTCAGTGTGAGAGAAGATCCTGCAGAGGATACAGCCTCGCAATACCCTTGCCAAGCATTCACAGGTCTTCTTCTCAGCTGCCCGAGCACCACAGTTTTCAAGCAGAAACCTGTGGGCATCATCCTACCCAAACTGCCCCCTGCCCTTGCTGTAAGCTCAGGCTTTCTTTGTCCCATTTCTCTGTGTAGCCGTGTAGGTTGCTTCGTCACACCATCAGCATCGGGTAGCAAAGCTGACAGTGGCTTGCAAAGGGGCAGGTCTACAAGCTCCCCACCCTGAACTGCAATATCCAGAAAGCTCTGGCAAAGCCTCCATGTACCCATTTCTACCCTGCTCACAGCACCGCTGAGACTTTGCAGCCGAGCAGGCTGTGCCCTTCCACGCAACCACGTGTGACCCCTTCTAGACTCCTCTTCCTCATCTTCCTTGAAAAGCAGAAGCCTGGGAAATGCTGGGTTGGATCAGGCATTGGCAAAGCCACAGGCGTGAGTGTTATTTCAGGCATGCGATTCAGTGGGGGACTAGAGCACCCCAGGAGGAGAACGGGTGGATTTTGTCTTGAGCTATATTTCACCCAAAAAACTCAGTGACTTTGGGCAGGATCCTACACCTGCACAAGGTCTGATCAATGGCTCAGTGCTGCCCAGGCAAGGGTTCGAGTGACAAGTTCAGCCCTTCCCTGCCGGACATCCCTCAGCCCAGAGAGGTGGCCACATGCAGTCCCCATCATCACTGTCTTTTCACAAATAGAAAATTCATTCATATCCCACCCCTCGTTCATGTCTTCACTCACCCAAACCGACTTGCACCCAAACTTTGGAGGACTTGTTGGGTCGTACAAAGCTTAGACTGTACCTTCTTGGCATCACTTGGGCCTGGGTGCTGGATTTAGCAGTGCATCATTTTTTATGATGCATGGGACAGTCCTGTATGAAGTCTGGCCACAGACAGGCCACCCGGTCCTTGGGGACAAAGTGCAGGGAGCATCAACAGATTGACTCCAGTTTGGGACATACCTCCACCTGGCTTGCACATGAGGGCAGGCAGGACTTGTACACGAGGTCCTCCAGGGTGCCTGAGGGATGAGGATGGGTCAGAGATGGAGAACGTCCCTGCCAAAAGATGCAGTGGATGCTGCAAGTCTAGTCGGGTTCAACAGGAGACCAGCTCATGGGAGAGAGGCCACCGAGGACATCTAAATACTCGCATGGTGGCCAGCACCCCCTGCCCCTGGCCACCGCTAACCGCAGGGGCGGGTGGCAGGGCTGGTGACCACGCACGGCTCTGCATGGCCCGGCAGCATCAGTGTTAACCGGGCTTTGCCCCAGCCCTGCCGTGAGCTCACACTTGCCTGCAGAGCTGTGCTTCCAGAACGCTCCTTGCAATTACATGCCCTGCCACCATGCGGGCGAGTTATTAATATTTATTAGGCTCAATTATTCATGGCCTCTTTAGGATCCTGTTGTTTAAGTCCAGCTTGAGATCTCCAGGCTAGCAATCACAAAAGTTGCTTTCCAAAGGAATTACAGTAAATCAATCTTTTGGAGATGTTTCAGGCAGCTGTGAAACTCACGGACAGAGCTGCCTGGAAAGGAGCCTCGCGCCCAGCCCTTGGAGGCCCAGAAGTGCTGCACGGGAGCGAGCGATGCTCGAGCCCTCCTGGGGTGGGGTGCAAGGTCCCGGGACACCGCATCCCCTCTCACCACCACCAGCACAGAGGTCACTTTGGCCATCTCCTTCTGAAGCTGCAGGGGATAATGGTTTGGAGGTTTCTCCCCATCAAAAGGACACCCGGTGAGGATGGAGAGCAAACCGTGATGTTCACAGCGGAGCAAGGCAAAGCAGGCAGCAGCTGGGAGGACGCAGCCTGTCCTGGCAGCTGTGACAGGGGATGCCCTTGCTTGTCCCAGCTCCTGGCTGGTGCTTGGTCCATAGTTGGGAAGCCACAGGGAGGGTGTAGGATCCAGGAGGAACACCCCAGGGTGCTCCCTGTAGGCACCCCCCTTGGCACAGGGCATTTCACTGAGACCTGCCAAGTTGCTCCATTAAAGCAGGGTCGGCAGCAGCTAGGAGCATGCACACAGCCTGGAGGGGGAGGATTTACCTTCCTGCCCTGTTGATGCCCTGATTTGCACTGTGGCAAGCTCTGGGTGAGCCCCAGCACCGGACACTGAGCACACCGGCCCCCGGGGGTGCACAGGAGGAGGCAGGGGGTCTGCCTGCACACCATCTGCAGCAGACACGAGCTGCCAGGGCCACGCTCTGCCAGCAGAAAGCCATCTGGACTGCTCAGAGATGCTCGGCAAGGCTGATAAGCCAGGGCCTGGCACCACACTAACTGCGCCCGCCGAGCTGTCTCACAGCTGCTTGCAAAGCCCCGGGCAGCACAGACGATCCCGGTGCTTCCCCAACAAAGCCTGAGCCACGCTGCTGCACTGACCTCTGCATCTGCTCCCAGCCTGAGGCTCGGAGCAGCCATCCCGCAGCCCACGGCCACCTCCAGCAGCTCTCAGCACCATAGAAATGACGGGTGGGACACGGGACTCCCAGGGGACCCACATGCTGCTGGAAGGAGCTGTGGGGTGGGCAAGGTACCCCAGGGCATCAGGCACGGCACATGTCCCTGCAACCCTCCATGACGAGGGTGAGCAGACAGCCTCTCTGGTGGTGCTGGTTGATGCTCATTGACTACAATGGGAGTCGGGGCATGCGGAGCTCACGTAGACACCTGGGAGGGGAAGGAGAGAGCTCATGCAAGAGAAACAGCCCTCTACTTCCCTCCGGTCCCTTCCCTGGCAAGGGCTGGTCTCCAGAGAGCTGGGGGCTCTGAGGAGCAGAGCGTGGTCGGGGAGGAGGTGCACAGCCAGGAGGGAGCATGGTGCACAGGCTCTTCTCTGGAGACCAAGAAACGCCCAAGGAGCAGCCTTGCCCACAGTGATTCATGGCTGAGCCACATTGCCAGCGTGCAAGGGATGGAGCGATTCGCTCAGCGCAGAGGAGGAGGAGTGGGGGTTTGAAGGGAAGCAGCCCTACATGTTGAAGCCACAGCGATGAGCCGGCAGAAGGGACCGGCTGTGTCTCCTCCAAAGCCAGGGTGACGGCCCTGTGCCACCAGGCTCACACACAGCTCAGGTGGGTCTCAGAGCCCAGACAGGGGATGCAGGATGGAGAGGAGCTGGGCAGAGGCACTTGGATGCCACAGCAGGGACCATCCCACTAGAGCGGATGCCAAAAAGGCCATGTGTCATCCCCAAAAACTGGGTTTACTTGTATGCCATCCTTCCTCTGACCTGCCCTCCCCTCTCCCGGTCTCCCCCGCATCTCTGCAGCAGCCAATGCCGCCTGCCCCGTGACATAGCCCTCCTTTGACTAAAATCTGCAAAACAGTGCTGTGCTCTGGGCTCCAGCATGCCTCAGCCCATAAAATTTTGATCTGTTAAATGGGTTTGCAGGGGAAACTGGGTAAGCAGGAGGGGGAACACACACCCGCCTCCATGGCCCCTGCCCGGGGCAACTCCTTCTCCTGCACCACGTTGGTCACTGCCAGAGAAGATGGAGGGGGCTGGGAGGCGAGGGAGGGCTCATGCCATGTGTGCGCTGGCAGGGAAAAGCAGCCCAGAGCCCGTCCGGTTGGGCAGGAGGTGCTGGAGGGGCCTGATCCAGCTCACAGAAAGGCCAAGGGTGGCAAAGAGGTGGATTTGGAAGGAGGAGAGAGGAGGGACCAGGGCACCGCCAGGGAGCAAGGGTGACGGGCAACCCAGCTGCAGAAAGCGGGGCAGGCAGGGGCCAGCGCTGCCGGGCGTGGGGGTCCTGCCCCATACCCCAGGACGGCACCAGGTTGAGGACAAACGTGGGCCAGACCCTCTGAGCTGCAAGATCTGCCCCACATCACCCCCCAGCCACCTTTTCTTCCTCTTCCACCGAGCCCCCCGCAGCAGCCGGCTGCACCACCAGCCCGGCCAGGGCTGGGGACCGTGGGTCCCCGGGGCCAGCACCCACCACCCATCCCCACGCTCTCTGCCCGGGGACACAATCTGGACCCTGTTGTCTCACAGCCCTCCCCTCACCCTGCTGCAGAAACCGAGACGATCCTACCACCAACAGTGCCTCAGACAGACTCCAGCAGGCAGGGGCATTTTCTTTTTCCCCAAAAAAGCCTCTGAATCCCAGCAAGAGCCGTTTTAATCAGAGCTTTCTGCCCTGCGGGACTCCGTGGTGTAATGAAAGAGGCGCAGACAGCCCTTTTACTCTCCCCTCCCATCAACCCTCTGTTTGGCCTCCTCTCCATTTTTAATATCCCCCCCGCCCCCGCCCCTGCATTTCAAGCCTGCTTGGTAAATGTTTGAAAGCGATGCTAATGCAGTTGGTATGGCAACGCCAGGCTGGGGCCCTCGCCTGAAACCCCAAACACACAATTAGCTGATTAAGAGGCGAGTGTGGGGCAGCGGCGTGCCGGGGCTCTGCCGCTCCGTGGAGCTGTCCCTGATCACCCCATTGGAGGTACTCGGGGGTCCCCAAGAGGGGTGAGAGGCATCAGGTGTTGTGATGCAGCCAAGGAAGCATGCACAGCCCCTCGTGGGGGTAAAGGACCGGGTTTCCAGGCTTGCAGAGGCTGCGGACGAGCCTTTGCACAACGCCTACCCATGGGATGCTGTGGCATGGGAAGGGGGCTGATGGACACACCAAAAGCAACGTGGAGGGTGCTGCTTGAGAGCTGCACTTGCAAGCACCGAGTCCTTGTCCAAATAGCAGCACCCAGGGGCCTTGCATAGCCCCTGGCTCGGGTGCGAGCCACGCCACGTCCCACCTCCACAGCAGGATGGGACCCAGCCATGCCCCGGAGGGATGCAATGGTCTGATTCAGTGCTCCTGGCTCTCAGCTCCTCTGGGCCACACTGCTCTGAAGCCAGCTGGGCTCTGCATCTGCCTCCAGCCCCAGGGGCTGCCTCTTTGCCCCCAGCCTCCAAAACGGGCCACAGCGGCGCCCTCGCCAGCAGGGCAGAGGCATGTGGGCAGGCTCTGCCCTCTCCTCTCCTCTCCTCTCCTCTCCTCTCCTCTCCTCCAT
>VYZW01026656.1:21963-34266 GCA_013401315.1 Balaeniceps rex
CAGGGCAGAGCCATGTTCGCCGGCCCTGCCCTCTCCTCTCCTCTCGCACAGCTTTATTGCTCATAAAGCGGCTCAGGAAGGCAGCAATCATCCCTGTGACAGCCCCGGTTAGTGAAGTCGGCCTTCATTAGGCGTTTCCGTTCCACTTGAAAAGCTCCTCTGTGAGGATGCTCGGCTGGCCTGCAGCAGAGATGGCCTTGCTAAGGGAGGACGCGGCAGGGGGGCAGCCAGGCTGGCAGGGTGGGCAGCAGGGAGGGCTGGCATCCCTGCCTGTACCTCCCTATGGGGATGAGTGTGTCCCTTGCAAGGCGCTGTGGGGCTGGCACCGGGATGCTGCAGCTGCAAACCCGTACCAGGCACTTGTCCACAGCCCAGCCCCAGCACTCCCCCTCTCACCCCAGCCTCGACCCTTCTGCCCAGCCCTAGGGCTGATGCTGCTCTCCAGAGCCCTGCAGTGTCCTGGGGGACAAGTCCCTGCACCAGGCTCTGCTGTTTGGGTACCCCGTGTCCCCCCTTAGGGCAAGGGGGTACCAGTCCCCGGAGAGCGGTGGCCTCAACCCCTTCTGGGGACACGCAGGCGGAGGGGAGAGGACAGGCTGGGGGAACGGCTGGTCGCTAGGAGCTGGCTGGAGTGGCCTTGTGAAGAGGGTCATTTAGCTAATGCCTGCCAGAGTGCTCCTAGATTAGAGCTCTAAAGTGCTCAGCTATTATCTGTCCGGAGGGAGCATCCTCGTCTCATCAGGGCCAGGATTGGCGAGCCGCCACCTGCAGGGATGGGGTCAAAAGACCCACAGCTCTGCACCCCAGCCGCTCTGCAGGGACATGACACCCCAGGAAGGCAGCCCAGGGTAAGCCTGGGCAGCGACCCTGGGGGAACACCTTCCTGCAGACCCCGGACCCTGGGGCATCCCTGCCCATCAGAGTATGTATCGTTGGCTTCCTCCTGCCTGCTCTCATCTCCTTGGTTCCCTCAACCCAGCACCTTTCCCCTGGCTCCCCTTGGGGCATTTTGGCACCCATCCGCACCGTCAGATCATGACCTTTCTCTGCACCACCTCCCCAGGTCCTGGCACTGGTCCCCACCAGCTTTTCCCCCTTATCACAGGGGTGAAGGCAGCTCATGGAGGAGCAAGATGGGTAAATGGCTGCACGAGGCAGCGTGGTGCTGAGCACCTCATGCTCTTTCTCAGTCTTGTACAGGGAAAAGGGAACAGCCAAGCTGTGACTGCAGGACAGTAGCAGGGAGCAGGCAGCAGCACGCAGCCAAGGGCTCAGCTGGAGGTGGACGTGCAAGAGGACGAATGAGCTGGATGCAGGCTGGATCTCCTCCTTCCAGCAGCTGGAGAAGCTGGTGGGGTGCGTTGCCTGCTCAGGGCTGCACATCCAGCAGATCTGGGGCTGCCACAGCTCAGCCCAGCAGACGTGGGGATGTGGCAATGAGGTAGGTCTGCATCAGACACGGGCAAGGATGAGGTGGAAGCGGTGCTCAGCTCTGCACCAGGCCAGGGCCCTGGACGCAGCTAAGACCACCCTGGGCAGCACAACGTGTTCATGCCCCAGGAGGGGAGGTCGCGTCGGGCTGGAGTGGGAGCTCAGCCCAAACCTGCAGCTGGATGAAGTAGAGGTGCATCCTCTCCACGTAGCCTGGCCCTGCTGCGGCTGGGATTTCGGCTGCCACATGCATCCAGACCTTGATTGAAAACTCCCAGGTCCTGCAGAGCTGCGCTGCTGAAGATAGATTCGTTAGGCAAATTCTGCTCCAAGCTTTTGTACTGCAGGATTTTTGGGTGCTGGGAAAGATGGTGGGGAGGGAGCAGAGCCAACCCTTGCACCCCAACAGTGCACACAAGGCTGCTCGGTAATTATGCCCTGCAAGAGCTCTGTGCTTCAGCCCCGGGCTGGGAGGGAAAAACTCAGAGCAAACAAACACGGTGCCACGGCCGCGAGGCACACAGCCAGCATCCGCAGCGTCTTAACCTACTTCAGGTTCATCACTGCACGGCTGCTGACGGGGGCCAAAGGAGGGGCTGCGTCCCTGCTGGGCACCATCTGGCAGCTCCTGCTCGGGGCACCCTGGCCACTGCAGGTGGAGAGCCAGGACCTGCCGTCCCTGCCCATGTCCCTGTCCTCGTACCCGAGACCATGGCAGGGTGAATGCAGGGAGCAGGAGCCACGGAGCAGTCGCCACCCCGTTAGCAGTTTGCAATGGCATCAGCACTGCAGCCCCACACACACACCTGGGGGGACCGCTGGTGGGGACAGGGGTGGGAGATGGACGGTGTCAGAGCAGCCTAGGGCGAGGGGCTGCGCCAGGGAACCGGCTCCCCCAGGGAAGCGGGTTGAACTCTTTGCACTGGGGGGGCACAGGGCCACAGTCCCCCTCCGCCATCAGGCTCGGGCTGCGGGGAGCCGGAGGCTGTGGGGACCGATGGCTGAGCTGTCGGGCTGTGGGAGCAGCGGAGGACAGCTGCGTTGATGTCCGGGGGTGTGACAGGCAGTGTCAATGAGCTGTCCTCGGTGGTGGGAGCGTGACGGACAGCCATCAGCATCATGCGCGGCGCCTGCGGTGATGACCAGGGGTGTGATGGGCAGCCACTGATGAGCCGGTGTGAATGTCCAGGGGCAGTGATGGACAGCCATCGGTGGGCATGATGGATGTCTGTCAGTGGACGTGAAGAACAGCCGTCAGCAGGTGGCCTTGGGAGGTGCTCTCTGCAGCCAGCGTCAGGAGATCTCCCTCTTGGGTGCCGCTGGAGAGCGGGATCGTGTCTGCAGCTGGGATCAGGTCCACTGGTGGGATCCTGAGCCCCTTCCCCTGCGCGGAGCCCACGCAGCCTGAGGGCACGGCTGGGGCAGCCAGAGGGAACCAGGCATGGTCTCCCTTGCTCACGGACTTGCTCCTTCACCGCTTGTTCCCGGTGATGGCCGATGCTCTGCCATTCCCTGCCTGCAGTCTTACACGGCTGCCCATCAGGCAGCCGGTTTTTATCCCATTTCATGCTGATTTTGGCATCATCCTCCCCTCCTGAACCAGCTGCCGCGAGGTGTGCCAATGCCACTCCAAACCCTCCCCACCGTGTGACAACACTATTATCTCCATCAGCCAAACTTGTAATCTCCTGAAAAAAAAATCTTGCTATTTTGACAAGTTCTCTTTTCCATCACCCCCCGCTGACTGGCAGGAACTCCGGCTCACGCAGGCACCCCACCGCTGCTGCTCCTGCTTCTTGGCAGGAGCCAAAAGTTCGGGTTCCCCCCATCAAAGAGCAAACCCTTCGCCCTGCGGCCCCCCAGCGTGCTGGCAGCTTCAGGGCTGGGGACCAGGCAGGAGCCAGGACGAGCCGGGGCGGCACGGGGCGGCGTTCCCAGGCGGCAGGCTCCAGAAGCAGCCGCAGATGGTGAGCCCACACGCCGCGTCGCTGCAGCAGCCAGTGACCTACACGCGGGCGTCATGCGAGATTTTGGGGGGGGGAGCTGACGAAAATGCACATTCCCGCTGCAGCTCAGCTCTCACCTCCGCCCCTGCAGCCCTCCTCCGGCAGCCCGGCGCTGCCAGCTCCGCCAAAGAGCTTTCCCAGCCTGTTGCCATCGCGGCTGCACCGACAGGCACCCAGCCATGCTGTGGCTTTTCAGAGAGGGGTGTCAGGGCAGGGGACCATGTCTTCCTTCTCCCCGGGGGGTGCGAGAGCATCCTCCACCCTGCATGGGGCGGAGGCTCCCAGATGCCCTTTGCAGAAATGGGTCCAGGCTGCAGCTCTCCTTTGGTGGGACGCACACCCGCTGGCTGGCTCCTGGTGCAACCAAGGGCTGGCGAGGAGCTGCCATCGATGCCCCAGGCTCAGCAAGGCCCCTCCACGGAGCCTCGCTGCAGGGGTGCAGCCTGGACATGCTACAGAAGGGGCTGCAGAGCACCAGGGCAGAGGGCGGCGGGACTCCCAAGCCCATCGGCAGCTTGGGCAGGAGCAGGGCTGCGGCTCCTCCTTGCCTTTGCTTTTCCAGGAACCGCTATACTCAGCCACGGGCCCGGCAGGGCAGGGCTCTCCCCGCAGAGGCACTTAAAGCTTTCAGAGCCTGCTGGCACACTCCACCTCCACCACCTCCCCCTTTCCCCAGTCCTCTGGGGCCAGGGTTCATCTGTGGAGATGTTTTCCTCTGGCCCCATTTACAGTTGGCCTCCACCTTCTCCACCCCACATGCATCCCAGCATCTTTCCACCTTGCTCATCAGGCCAAATAACGCAAAATGTGATTCACCCTAAAAGGAAGCATCCCTGGGGAAGGATGCAGCGCAGAGAGGTACCCCAGGCCAGGGCAGGGTGACCAGAGGCTCCCTGCGAGGCTCCCTCAGAGGCTCCCTGCAAGGCTCCCACAGCCGATGGAGCGAAGCAAGACAGGACCTGACAGCCACAAGCAGAAAGCAGATAAATCCTGTCTGCAGCCCAGCTTTGCACATCTCACCTGCAGCGGGGAAGGGAGCTGCAGACCGGCTCGGGTCCCGGCACAGCGGCCAGACACTGCCCTTCCCAGCCCCCGGCTCTGCTTGTGGGTGACATGAGCTGCAGAAGGTCCCAGCTCACTCTTGGCTGAGATGTGGGGGAGTGGGAAGGACCTGTAATGGAGGTACTGCTATCGTGGGACCAGTGTCAGCACCCACAGGTCGAGGGGAGGCCTGATACGAGGTAAGGAGTGACCAGGCCACCCGCTCCAGGTCTGCTGGTAGTCACCCCAGCCTGGCCAGGGGCCAGGGACCAGCCTGGCACCAGTATGTGGCACAGGCTGGAGCAAACCTGCCCCAAATACGGTGCTGGGAGCACCCTCGAGGCTACCTTGCACCGGCCGCTTGCTCCTGGGGAGGCAGGGCACTGCAGGGGTGTCGGATGCTGGGTCCAGCACAGGCTTTTTCAGAGATGGAGAAGACTTCAGGGATGGTACTGCCCATCTCCCAGGAGCCAGCAAGCTTCATCCATCGAACGGCCCTTCACCCCATGGCCCCCCACCCCATGGTCCCCACGCTCTCTGCACGGGAAAGGCGACATCCCCCTCCACCACCCTCTGCTCTACCAAGGCCTCCTGAGCCCCTCTGCAGATACACGCACCGTTGCACACATGCACACGTATCCTCTCCTCCATGGGGTGGTGGGTCTGCACGGACCCAGCCAGGCCCTGCTCCACGGAGGGCACAGGGGCCAGCATGACCGGGATGTCAGGCTGGGATGTGGGGTTCCCCCTGCAGCAGCATCCTGGGGGCAGGAACAGCACAGGGGGGCTGGGCAGAGCACCCCTCTGCCCTAGCCAGGGAGGATGCGCTGTATCCCACCCAGCCGAGGGGCAGGGCAGCCCTGCAGCCATCCCCACTGCCCAGGCCCCTCTGCTTTAACCTTCAGCGCTAATCCCAGGTCTGGCTGGAACCCCATCCCAGGAGGGTGTTGGGGGGCTGAGTGACCACCTCCACCAGGCTGGGGGGGGGCAGTTGGGGGTGCACGTGGAGCACATATCCCACCTTCAGAAGTGCTGTTTTAGGGCTGTGCCCTCCTCTCCAGCCCAGCATCCTCCCTCCTGCCCCATCACCTCCCTCACACCCCCCGTGAGCCCCCAGCCCCACTGCAGCCCTGCAGTGTGCACTCAGGTGACATCCAGTCCTGTGGACCAGGAGAACCGAAACCCCTGGTGCTGCATTGCACTGGGGACACACACAGGGTTGCACGTAGCCAGGAGTCACCGTGCCCCCGCTGCACCACGCCGTGGGGAGGACAGCCTGCCCGCAACGCTGACCGGCAGGCAACGGGTTAAAGTGGTCGCAGGTAGCCTGTGGCCAGGGCTTGGGGTGCGGGGAAGACCCCAGCTGGTGGGTGACCTTCGCTCCTCCGCAGATGCAGCCCCATCTCCGTAGTCCTTGAGGTTGTCTCAAAGAAAGGCGGTTCGGCCCCGGGGGCCAGAGGAGACTCAGGAAAAGCTTTTATTGGTATCTCCCAGCCAACGTCAGCCCGGTTAAAAAAAATGCTTCATGTCTCAGAGAGCTGTTTAACACAGCTCAGGCAGCAATTGGTACAGGGACAGCAAACCAGGCTGCATCTGCTCAGCCCCAGTCACAAGCGCACTGCTTCCTCCGGGTGTGTGTGCGCCTGTGTGTGTGTGTGTGTGTGCGCTAGACACAGGCATCCGCTCCCAGCATCTCGCTGTCTCCTGCATCCTCCGGCAGCAAGCGCAGGGCTCTGGCTCTCCGGGTACCAGCCTCCCCGCTCCATCCCCAGGCGGGGATTTGCACGCAGGGCGCGGGATGCGGTGAGCACCTGCGGATGGAGAGGGGGTCCTGGCCAGAGGCAGCGGCGATGGGCATCGTGTGGACAGCTCTCTAGGGCTTGCACTCCCCAGACGGACCCTGACCCTGGTAAGTGGCTTTTTTGCCGCCGTTGGCGTTTCGCCCGGTGCACGGCATGGGCTGGCTGCATGTTGTGACACCCATGGGTGGGTTCCCTTGCTGCCCCCGGGGTCCTGGTCCCAGGGAGGGTGACTGGGGCTCCTGGGATGGGATGCCTAGGAGCAGGGATGCGGATGGGGTGGGAGGGTCCTGCCCAGGCATTGGGGTCTTGATGTGGGTGCTGGGGAGAGGGGCTGGGGAGGGAGACAAGGAGGAGAAGTGGGGAGCTGGGCGGGAGCCGCATCTGCTGCAGGGGAAGGGACTCTGCTGTCATGGCATTTTGATCCCCCTCTGGGAGATGGAAACGTGCGACACACCTATAAAATCTGCTATCACGGCAGGATGGGCAGCCTAATCCAGCAGGGAGAGCAGCCACCGGTTCAGTGTCCCCAGGGAGGGGGACACAGCACAGCTGGGGCTCTGGCCAGCCCCCCAGACCTCCCTGCTGGCCCCCCGCAGCCCTGCAGAGGGTGGGGAGGGTGCCATCAGCCACGGACCCCTCTGCCCCGTGGCAACCGGGTCACCTCGCAGCAGCAGCCCCAGCAGTGCCACAGTCCCAGCACGTGCCATCTGCCAGGGAGAGGGGACAAAGGGGTGCTGCTGGACCCCTCTGGGCATCCCCAGCCAGCTCAAGGAGATGGGATGTGGAGTCCCCCAAGCAGAGCCTGCTGCCCGTGCTGCTCGCCCCAGGCAGGCAGGGTGTGCAGGGCTGTGCCACAGCCACGGCAGCTCCTCCCAGCCCTGCTTGGTGCCCTTCAGACCGAGCCCTGGGACAGGGCTGCCATGGGCCCTGGGGTCCCCAGGGTGTCCTCCCCATCGGTACCCCATCCCTCTGCCCCCAGGTCCCTAATGCTGCTCCCAGGAAGGTGCAGCACTGGGGATTAATAACACTGGGAGCCTGGTGAGGACAGGGAGGAAGGCTGGCCCATGGGGGGGAGCCTGTGGGGACCAGGCGCATCCTTCCTCGCCAGCGGGGAGCCTGGGAGGGGTCCTGCTCCTGGAAAACCCCTGCTGCATCCCCCTGAGGGTGGGTGCAGGGGGTGCCATGAACCCTGCTCATGGCGTGCACCAGCCCAAGCGCCTGCTGCCCCTTGGTTTGCTTGTGGGGCTTTGCACCAAGGACGCACCATGGGGCAGTCAAGCATGGCTGAGCGGGAGGTGGGCAGGGAGGCAACAGCCAGCCCTATGGGCCCTATGGCTCTGCACCCCCGGCTCCCCGTGCCACTGCCGGGCACCGCAACAGCCCACCCTGCACCCATGGCCCCCGAAACACACCCATCCCGCACCCCCAGGTGCCACAGCCACCGCCCCACACCTACCGCTGCTGCAACATCCCTGCACCTAAAGCCACCACCCACGCCATGCCCACAGCCACTGCAACACCCCCAGCCTGCACGCCCCCCGCCGGGCCGTAACACCCGCCCTGCGCTGCCAGCCGTGCTGTAGCACATCCACCCCGTAACACAAGCACATCCACCCCATAACACATCGACCTCGTAACACACCCGCCCCATGCTGCTCCCTGCCACAGCCATCCTGTGCTCCCAGCCACCACAACGTCCCCGCTGCGCTGCGATACACCCACCCACGCATCACCCGCCGCCCCACACCCACCGCCACCCTCACAGCCAAACCCGGCACCCTGGCACCCCAGTAAGAGCCACGGGTGCTCCCGTACCCACTGCCATGGGGGAGAGGAGATTTTGGAGCCCTGCAGGGACTGGTGGCTCCGTTTGCTTCAGGATGCTCTGCCCTGCTTCCTCCTCCCCGGATGCCTCCATGCTGGCCACCAGCTCCATCCCACCAGTACCCCCATGCTCCCCCCCAGGACAGGCTGATCCCCATGACAGCTGCACCAGCCTTGCCTCCGTGCCTCAGTTTCCCCGTGCAGAGAGCTGCTTGGGGCTGGAAAAGAGGATCCATGGATGCTAGGGGGATGAAGTGCTTTCTGATTCAGTGTTTTGCTGCAGGGATGAAGTAGCAAGGCGCAAGTCCCCATCAGAATGGCACGGGGAACAGGAGCTGCCCAAGGGACAGGGTAGGGGTGCAGGGGGCCGATGCAGGGGAAGGGAGGGGGTGGGAAGCTGCCCACCACCCACCGCAACAGCACCCGGTGCCAGCAGGGCTTGGCGGAGCCGGGCGTTTGCAGGCAGCTCCAGCCTGTGCCCGGATTTAGCTCCTCCATGGGGGCGACCTAAAAACAGCCCCCATGTTGGCACCCGGCAGCAAGGTCGGGGCCCTGGCGCCTCAGGCCAAGGTGAGCGCGGTGGTGGCACTCGGAGGGTGGCCACAAATAGCAGCAGCGGCACCTTCCCCTGGGGACGTGTGGGGATGCAGGGGCTGCTCGGGTAGCTGGGCCGCTATGGGGCAAGGGTGCCTCTGGTCTCCCCTCCCCACGTCCAGGGGGCCCTGGGAGAGGGGGACCCCCCGAGCCTGGCAGGACCCTGAGCCAGGCCAGGCTCTGCGTGGGGGTGATGTCCCACCCTGCACAGCCGATAAGTCAGGCAGGGCATGGGGGAAAGGGGGTCCTGGGGAGTGCAGAGCAAGCTTGGGTTATCTAGGGAGCTTTGGGGCCTGCGGAAAGGCAGTGGGGGCTGGAGAGGCAGCTTGGAGTGAGGCCATTTGGCCCCTGGATGTGCCGGCAGGGTCCAGCCATGCAGCACCATCAGGAGGGAGGCTGGTGGAGCTGAGAACAGACACAAGCTGTGACAGGAGTGACAGCCTCCACACTCCAGGCACGCAGCAGCCAGTGGCATCAACTGTGGCCAGAGACACTCAGGGCGGTCTTGGGAGAGAACAGGGAACAGGGAGATGGGCTGGGATCTTCCGGCAGCAGCACGGGGCAGAGGGGCAACCGTACTGTGAACACACAGGGGAACCTCATTTTTGGGGGGTTACAGCAGGCCCATACACCAGCCACCCCGCTGCTGCCCGGGCTGCCCTGCTGTGCTGTGGGTGGCTGGGGATGGGCCACCAGCAGCCCCGCAGCACTGCAGGGAGATGCTGCCAGCACACTGGGGGTCAGGAGCACCAGCACGGCTACTGGGGGGACTGGTGTGCCGAGAGCTAGGGTCCGCGTCCCTCTTTTGGCTCTTCTCCATGAGCCCAGCCCCTCTGCACCCTCTCCTCCCCGCTTCTACCCAAGCCTTGGGCAGGATGAGGCCAGGATCTGGCCCATGCTCAGTAATGCAGGGACCTGCAAAGGGGGGGGATCTCCCTGTGGTGCTCCTGGCTCGCTGGCTTGCAGGCAGAGCCGCAATGCTGCCCAGCAGCAGAGCTGATCCTGCCCACAGCCGATGGGATCCTAAGCCTCCCGGGCAGGGGCTGACAGCGCGATGAGGAGGCAGAGACACCCAGGTGTCTTCCCCGCTGCCGGCACAGCCGCAGGGATGCTGTTGCCGTGGCTTGGACACGTGCCTCCAGCTCTTCCCCGCTCCCACCTTTGTAAAGCCCCAGGAGCTGCAGCATGCCGGGCACCAGCCCCAAGCCGGGCATGGGGGCCAACGGGTGCAAATACCCCCATCCACGCGTGCCCGCCGCCGAGACCCCCGTGCACGGGATGGGGCCCACGCGTGTCGCACACCTGGCTCCGTGCGTGGGCATCTGCATGCAGATGGTCCCGCGGTGGTGAGGGGAGGCTGGGAAATCACATGCGTGTGCGCGCGGCGGTGTTTGGGTTTGCACGCCCGTGCCTGCACGTGAACAGAGCCCACGCGGCTGGGGGTCGTGGGGTGAGAGCGTGGGGCCGGGCATCTGCGGGCGTAGGGATGAGTGAAGGGCTCTGAGCTGCCACCTGCCAGCACGCTCTGCTCGGCACCGCTGATGTGGGGCAGCTGTAATTACCCTGCCCAGGCTCCCTGCCACAGCAGTGCCCGCAGCGCCGTGTCCTCCCGCAGCCGCAAGATCCCGGTGTGTGCGCGCGTGCTGCTAATTATCCCGCTGCCTAGGGACTTCCCTGCTGAGGCTGGCGGGGCGGGAGATGGCTGCTCCGATGTCCCCCCGCTTGCTCAGGCAGCGAGTGCTGCCTGCTGGTCCCTAAGCACCAGCGGGGAGTGCCTCTTGGCTGCAGCATCTTCCATAACTCAGCCCCAGTGGGGCACGGGGGCAGTGCTGGGACCCACGCGGGGTGATGCTGTGCCCCACGCCACTGGAGACCACATCCTGCTTCTCCCCAGCTTCAGCCTGCCCCCACTGAGACAGAGCCCGACCTGCTATTGCTGCTGCCGTTGCCGTCCCCATTTTACCCTAAGATGATCTTCCCTCAGTCATGCACCTAACACCCCTTCTTGGGACCCATGCACCCCAGAGCCATGCACTGCTCCCCTTCCCTCCTGCACCCTCACAGCCCTCCCATGGCTGGCCCACCCAGCCTCTCCGCATGGCTCCTTGCAGGATGCAGGATGCCCAGCAATCAGGGCAGCAGCACGCACACGTACACACAAAAGCATGTGAGCCCCAGAGAGACTGGGGGGGCTGAATTGAAATTTAGGGAAGGTAAGAGACCCAGCACCAGCTTTGCTATGCTCCAGCCCTGGGCAGAGCTGCTGGGAGGACACCTCTCACCCTTGGCTGGCCAAAGAGGCTTTCTCCAAGGCAGAATGGGATGCATGCAAGGGGCAGGGGGGTCCTCAGGCTGGTCCCAATCCCTCTGAGATTTACTGGTCTGGCGTGGGAAGAGTCTGGATGCGTTTCTTGTTAAGCTGGAGTCTACAGAGCAAGGATGGGGGAGGCAGGATGCCCCCAAAACAGCTCCCTGCTTGCTGTCCCGCTCCTCCACCAACACTCAGACCCTCCATGGCCAGATCTCCATGTGGCTTCGGGTCCATCTCCCCATGGTCACCATGGATGACCCTAGCACCAGCTTGCCAAGGAGCCCCCCTTTCTCCCTGCCCTGACCTGCTCCTCGCGCAGCTGGGGGAAAGCCACTGGGACACCTTTTTGGGGCCATGGACATGGTGCAGGGGTGGGGAGCAGCATTGCACCCCAAGGTCCTAGCTAGCGATGAGCACCTCCTTTCCCCCTGCAGAGCCATGGGGGTGCTGATGTCCAGGCGGCAGACGGTGGAGAAGGTGCAGAAGGTCAGCTTGGCCGTGTCAGCCTTTAAGGACGGGCTGCGGGAGCAGCCGTCGACACGGCGGCGGGCGGAGGCGGGGGGCACTCGCCGGGGGACGCTGGAGCAGGCGGTGCAGGAGGGAGAGGAGGAGGCATCATCAGGACCTTCCCAGCCGGAGGAGAGCAGCGCCAGCAAGGCGGCCTGGGAACGGCTGCGGGACGGCCGGGGCGTGGAGCCGGAGGAGTTTGACCGAGCCAATAGGTTCACGCCGCCCGCCTTCATCCGGCCCAAGAGGGAGCTGCACGACGATGAGCCCCCGGACATCAGCCTGGAGCAGCGGGAGCAGGCGAGCGGCCGGAGCACGGGGATGGGGCGGAAGGGATGGGGTTGGGGCTAGAGATGGGCAGGGGAGAGCCCAGGGGATGTGCAAGCATCTCTGGTGCCCACTGGGCAGCGACAGCCTCCCCGGGCACAGCAAAGCTCCATGGAGGTGGCTCAGTGGGGCAGGGGGCCGGGGGTTGGGCTGGGCAGCTGGAGATGCCATGCAGGGAGGAGGGTGCCACTGGTCAGATGTGCCCTGGAGGGACCCCGGGGTGTCTTGGACAGGAGAGGTCACTGCCGGGCACACACAGCTCCAGCTTTGGGGAAGAGAGAAGGCCAGTTCAATCTATGTGTTTGTCAGCCTACAGCCAGCCAGCCTACAGCTCAACCCGTCCATCCGCACCTGCGATCCTTACAGCCCAGCCCGTCTACAACCCAACAGCTTATCCGCCCATGCCCACAATCTCACAGCCCACCCATCCACACCCATGACCCTACTCATCCATCCACCC
>VYZW01026663.1:1819-23829 GCA_013401315.1 Balaeniceps rex
GTATTTCAGAAATGTAAAAAGTGGAAAAGACACCAGGGGATCATCTGACCCAACCCCATCCCCCAGTCAGTAAGGGTGCCTAACTCAGGTATCTCAAATCATCCCACTAAGGCCGAATGCAGCTTTTTAGCCATTCAAATACCTGTGTTAGGTGTCTGGAGGAGACTGTTTAGGCAAGGCTTCTAGAGAAACGTGATGTTTTCAAACATATATTGACAGTACTTTAAAGTAAATTGTATAAGTATGAAGATGGAAAACAAACTAAGTAGTTCTTGAAAGCTTGTGTTCCCATGATTTTTTTTGTGTAAATCTGTTTCTGTTAGTAAGGCAGGATTCTGTATTAACACCTCATTTTTTGTGAAAGAGACCACAAAATGATTTTTTGACTTGTGGAAACAGTGCAGGATTTCCTTTCATTTCCACATAAACATTGGCATAAATTCTTTCTTTTCATTTTTACATTTCTGAAATACTGTGAAATAAAACTCTTAAAACCTGAAAGATGTGAAATACAATGGAAAAGCAAACAGAAAGAGAATATGAAAGGAGACAAAGAATTTTTAAAGATATTATCAAGAATATCTGTTGTCTAAGAAAAAATCAGAAAAGGAACTATATTCAGTTTGAAGAAAGATTGTCAACTAACAGTCTAAAAACACTAAACTCCAGAAATAAAAGTGTTATTCTGAATTCCTTTTTCATCTCAATAGCTCATTAAAAGCAATGTTGTTCCCACTTAAAGAAGCTCAGAAAAGTGACATGCTGCAAAGCATGCTTATTTTTCAACTTGGTTGTTCTTTTCTGAAATGTAACCATAAAATGTAATCAAATATTTTCACATTTACTGTCTTTCAATGGGCCATGTATAGCTACAGGATAGGTGAATTTGATATAGTATGAACCCTTAAAAAGTTATAGTTAATAACTAATCTATTGTTTCTTTAAAGCACTAGATTAGTTAATGTCTATTCTAAGTTTAAGCAATGAAGGATTTCAATTTCCTTCAGATGTCATATTGCCACGGTTAAAAACAGTCCTTACAGCCCTAATCCTGTTAAATCTAGACTTCAGGCAAGCAATTTCTAAAAGCTTATGTGAGTTTTTAAGACGCTTAGGTATTTGCAAAAAAAGAAAAATCTGTTAAAATCCATCTGTTAGGTGTGGCAGTACTAAGCAATGAACAGAGACCTTTAAAAGTTATAAAGACAAGCAATGGAAGACTTTTGAACTAATGTGATCAAAAAGACACAGGAATAAAGCGGCCTTGTGATATGAAATAAATTTAAATATTAAACTGTTCTCTATGTAGACTGGACAGGACAAGTCCTAAAGAAATGAGCTGTGATACTGTTTAGGTATGGTAAATTAATTCCAGGAAGTTAATTCGAAAGAATTATTTTTTCATTACATCCCAAACTACTTACCTAACACACTAATAAAAACATCAAAAAAGTGAAATGTGAGCAGAGGTTCTTTCATCTGGCCAAAGTAGTCCACTATAGTTTTGAAGACATCTCTTTCAAAGCCTGAGTATGTAGGCTGCTTCAAATCTGAGCAGCTGGGCCCTAGAAAGAGAAGAAGGGGAGGGGAAGGAAAAAAAAAAAAAAAAAAAAGGGAAAAATTAATTTGCACCCCCCCACCAGTTTCCTTTTTTTTTTTCCAGTCAAAAAAAAGGGAATGTTAAGGTGAAAAAAAAAAAAAAAACAACAAACAACTTAGACTCATTCTTCAAAATATAAGTGAAATTGTATTGATCTATTGAATTGATCTATTTGCAATAGGTCTAGTGAAAACACATAGTAGAGGAAAAATATGAATATAGTAGTTAAGTCTTTATATATTTCATTGAAATAAGCTGCACTGGCAGGAGAATATATGCTGGCTGATGTTTTCCAACTTTAAGGCAATGACCAGAAAAAATATTGACTGTGAATATAAACAGGATTTGATAAAGCAGTAAAGGCACAGTCAGATCAATTGATTTTTACGGGGGTGGGTTGTTGGGGTTTTTTTCCCCTCCTGAATTTACTTACAATTTGCTAAACATTTCATTGCTGATAATATCCAGTGAGGTAGTTCCTCTGCATAGGGGTGAAACAGACAGAAATTAAAAGGAGAAAAAACCTGAGAAAAATGTTAAACTGTAAGATAAAAGTGAAGCTGAAAATTCTTTAAGAAGTTCCTCTTATATAGTAGACGGACTGATTGCAAAGGCAGGCTATACCTTAATGCAGGCTCTAGCTTGAATTACATCTATACTTTAGTACCTCCAATACTCAATATCAATCAATTATGCCTACTGCTCTTAAAACTCAACCAGCAAAATGGATCATATTGCAAATCCTTCACCTGCCCTGCAAAAATCAGCCAAACTAGGTCAAGATACACCTTCACTAGTGCATTACAGTGAAGTGTTTACTTTGCACTGAAGATGATAAAAAGCACTCATACATTCAGTTCTGTCATTTCTGCAAGGAGGAAGTCAATATCTTGAGGTGCTCCAATTGTCTTTAAAATGAACATGTACATGCTTTGGAGGTTTCATTCACAAACCAAACCAGGTTCCAATCTCATATTTCACTTCTCTACAAATCTTGTGGAAAACATGGTGGCGATAATATTGTAAGTGATATATCACAGCAGCAAAGATGCTTTACTTTCTCCCTGATATGCAAAGCAGTTTTAAACTTGGTAGTAGTTTCAAAACACATTGACTGAAAACTCAAAACTGAGAAATGTTAAGCATCTCTCAGTGTGCCTGTTGATTCTTTCCCAATTTTTAATACACATTTCCCTCATGTAAACACTCCAGTTGAGGCAGTTAAGGGCTGGGCTGCCAAAGCCAGCTTGAAGTGAATAATATCCCTATCTTTATAATTGAAAGTTGCTGCTTTTTCACTTTCATCTTTCAACGCTGCTAAAGCAGGAATATGTTTAAGAGAGCAAATATGCAATAAACACTGATTTTTACTATTGGGATGTCAGAGGACAACAATGGCATGGTTTGTAAAAACTCTACTATAGAAGTGGTCATACAAGTATAAGGATGCTATATGTTAGTATAGATTAGAACTAATACTTTCTTTATACTAATAAACTACAATATAAAAAAGTTAAATGAAAACTTCTAAAATACTCACTTGATTTGTCTTCTAAAGTGACAATGCCTTGCTTATTGACATTGTATGCATTTTGGACTATATGCTTTGAATTCACAAGTTTTGTGTCTAACACTTCATCCAGAGAATCCAAACCCAAGACCTTTTGTAATCTGTAAAAATACATAAACACATAGTTCATACATTAACTAATCTGAAAAAGGCAAATATGTAGTAATAGGATAGATATTGAAAAAGAGGCCTCTCCATTTCTTAGAATCATAGAATATCTCGAGTTGGAATGGACCCATAAGGATCATCAAGTCCAACTCACTGCTCCTCGCAGGACTACCTAAAACTAAACTATATGACTAAGAGCGTTGTCCAGATGCTCCTTGAACTCTGACAGGTTTGGTGCTGTGACTACTTCCCTGGGGATCCTGTTTCAGTGACTGACCACCCTTTCGGTGAAGAATCTTTTCCTAATGTCCAACCTCAACTTCCCCTGACGCAGCTTCATTCCATCTCCTTGTGTCCTATCGCTGGTCACCAGAGAGAGGAGATCAGCACCTTCCCCTCAGCTGCCCCCCTTGAGGAAGTTGTATGCTGCGATGGGGTCACCCCTCAGTCTTCTCTTCTCCAAGCTGAACAACCCAAGTGACTTCAACTGCTCCTCCTAAGTCTTGGCCTCAAGACCTTTCACCATCTTGGTTGCCCTCCTCTGAACACACTCTAATAGTTTGATGTCCTTCTTGTATCGAGGCACCCAAAACGGCACACAGTGCTCGAGGTGGGGTCACACCAGTGCAGCATAGAGTGGGACAATCACCTCCCTCAACCAGCTGGCTATGCTGTGCTTAATGCACCCCAGGACACAGTTGGCCTTTTGGGCTGCCAGGGTGCACTGTTAACTTGCCATTGACTTGCACTATTCAACTTGCCATCAAACCAAACCCCCAGATCTTTTTCCGCGAGGCTGCTCTCCAGCCTCTCATCCCCCAATTTGTACATATAACCAGGATTACGCCGTCCCAAATGGACAATCCAGCATTTGCTCTTGTTAAATTCCACATGGTTGGTGATTGCCCAGCTCTCTATCCAGATCTCTCTCTAAGGCCTCTCTACCCTCAAGGAAGTCCACAGCTCCTCCTAATTTAGTATCATCAGCAAACTTACTTAATGTACATTCAATTCCTGCATCCAGATCATTTATAAAAACATTAAAGAGCACTGGCCCTAAAATCAAGCCCTGGAAAACCCCACTGGTGACTGGCCAACAGCCTGATGTAACCCTGTTTACTATTACCCTTTGAGCCCAACCCATCAGCCAATTTGCTCACCCAGCATATTATGGACTTGCCTAACTGTGTGCTGGACAGTTTATCTAGAAGGATACTGTGAGAGACGGTATCAAAAGCTTTGCTAAAATCCAAACCCACCACATCTGCTGGCTTTCCTTGGTCAACTAGATGGATGACCCTGTCATAAAAGGAAATGAAGTTAGTTAAGCAGGACTTTCCCCTCGTGAACCCATACTGGCTATGACCAATGACTGTGTTGTCTCTCAAGTGTTTTTCAGTAACTCCCAGAATAACCTTCTCCGTAATTTCACCAGGCACTGAAGTGAGACTAGCAGGCCTATAGTTGCCAAGGTCTTCCTTCTTAGCCTTCTTGAAAACTGGGACAACATTTGCCATCTCCCAGTCGACTCCAGACTCCCAAGACCATTGAAAAACAACGGAGAGAGGTCCCACGATGACAATGGCCAGCTCTTTCAGTACCCTGGCCTGAATCTCATAGGGCCCCATACATTTATGCGCATCCAGCTGGAGCAGCAAGTCTTGAATAAGTTCAGGGTCAGCTGAGAGTTTATCATCCCCCCAGTCACAGTCTTCCAACACAGGGCTCCAGGGGTCCCAGGGCTCATCATCAGTGTTGAAGACAGAGGCAAAGAAAGCATTAAGCGTCTCTGCTTTGTCTACTTCCCTATTTGTGAGGTGACTGACTTCATCAAGCAATGGACCAATGTTATCTCTGATTCTCTTTCTGCTATTAACATATTTTAAAGAGCCCTTTTTATTGTCCTTCACAGTGCTGACCACCTTGAACTCCAAACGAGCTTTGGCCACACAAATTTTCTCCCTACAGTAGCAAAGAGCATCTCTATAGTCTTCCCTTGTCGCCTGTGCTTCCAATGTCCGTACACTTTCTTTTTCTGCCTAAGTTCTAGAAGATCTCTACTCAGCCAAGCCGGCCTTCTGCCCTGCTTGCTTGACTTCCAACACTTTGAAATTGCCTGCTCCCACGCTCTTAAAAGATGGCTCTTAAAAAGTGACCAGCACTCATGGACCCCAATACCTTTAAAAGCAGATTCCCAGGAGGCCTGCCTAACTAGCTCCTTCAGCAGCCCAAAGTCTGCTCTCCCCATATGCAGGGTCTATGTTTTGCTGGCAGTTTTTCTCCTATCACCAACAATTTGAAACTCAACTACTTTGTGGTCACTGTGACCAAGATAGCCACCAATCACCACTTCACCCACAAGTCCCTCTCTGTTTACAAACAAAAAATCTAGGAGGGCACCTGTCCCGGTTTCAGCTGGGATAGAGTTAATTTTCTTCCTAGTAGCTGGCATAGTGCTGTGTTTTGGATTTAGTATGAGAAGAATGCTGATAACACACTGATGTTTTAGTTGTTGCTAAGTAGTGCTTAGGCTAGTCAAGGACTTTCTTTTTCAGCTTCCTATGCTCTGCCAGGTGCACAAGAAGCTGGGAGGGGGCACAGCCAAGATAGTTGATCCAAACTGACTAAAGGGATATTCCATACCATTTGACATCATGCTCAGTATATAAACTGGGGGGAGTTGGCCAGAGGGCAGCGATCGCTGCTCAGGGACTGGCTGGGCATCGGTCAGCGGGTGGTGAGTAACTGCATTGTGCATCACTTATTTCATATATTATTATTATTTTCCCTTCCTTTTCCTATTAAACTGTCTTTATCTCAACCCATGCATTTTTCTTTTTTTTTCCCGATTCTCTCCCCCATCCCACTGGGGAGGGGGAGAGTGAGTGAATGTCTGTGTGGTGTTTAGCTGCCTGCCGGGTTAAACCACAACAGCACCTTTCCTAGTCAGCTCCCTTAGTACCTGCACCAAGAAGTAATCTTCAACATGCTTCAGAAATTTCCTGGACCTGTTTGTGTCCACTGTATGATATTCCCAGTTGAAGTCTGGGAAGTTAAAATCACCCATAAGGACAAGGGCTGTTGATCTAGAGACATCCCTTAATTCCTTGTAGAATAATTCATCAGTGTCATCATCCTGGCTGGGTGGTCAATAGTAGACTCCCACAACAATATCCGCTTTATTTGCTTTCCCCTTCGTCTTTACCCAGAAGCTCTCAACCATGTTGTTGCCAGCTGCAAGTGCCATACAATCCAACCCTTCCCTTACATACAGTGCCACCCCCCCATCTTGCCTGCCCTGCCTAATCCCTCCTGAAGAGCCTATAACCGTCCATCACAGCACACCAGTCACAGGACTCATCCCACCAGGTTTAGCTTATGCCAATGATGCCATAGCTCTGGGACTGGGCCAAAGCTTCTAGCCCCTCTTGCTTATTCCTCATGCTGCACACATTAGTATAGACATTTCAAATGCACTCCAGTGTACTCAGCACGTTGTGGAGCAGACCAAAGGACCTTGCTAGCGCACCATACCTTAAACATTGGCGTGCTGCCCCCAGGCTTATCTCTAGCGAGCCTGGCTTTATCCTTTTCCCCCTTCAAATCTAGTTTAAAGCTCTTTCAATGAGCCTTGCTAGCTCCTGTGCAAAGATCCTTTCCCCCTTTGAGACAGGAGTACCCCGTCTGCCGCTAGCAGGCCTGGTGTCAGGTAGACCAATCCACAATCAAAAAACCCAAAGCTCCGGCAGTGACACCAGGCTTGGAGCCAGGTATTGATCTGCTGGCTCTTCCTGTTCTTCCCTCATCATTTCCTGCAACTGGAAGGATACAGGAGAACACTACCTGTGCTTCTGATCCCCTAACCAGTCATCCCAAGACCCTGAAGTCTTTCTTGATTGCCCTCGGACTTCTTGTTGCAACTTCATCTCTGCCTGCCTGAGAAATCAATAATGGATAGTAATCCGAGGGCTGTACCAGGGTAGGAAGTTTTCTTTTCACATCTTTAACCCAGGCCCCAGGGAAGCAGCAGACTTCCCTAAGAAGTGGGTCCAGTCTGCGTATTGGGCCTTCTGTTCCCCTTGGAAGAGAGTCTCCTATGACAATGACCCATCTTTTTTTCTTTATGGAAGTGGCTTTGACACAGGGTGTAGGCCGACTTAACCTTGGTGACACCTCCAACCTAGATAAACCATTGTCCTCATCATTGTTCGGTTCCACTTGCAGAGCCCTGTACCTATTATGCAAGGGCATCTGGGAAGGTGGGGCAGTCACGCAGGAGACGGGCCTGCTGTGCCGGGCAGGAACTTGTCGCCATTGCCCCTTATCCCTTAGGTCACCACATTCAGCCAGGTGGAGAAAAGATAGGAAATCCTCCGTATCATGCGTCCTGTCTGCCTGACAGGCCTGTCCCAGGGAAGGCAGGGTGTGGTTCCAGTAATATCTCTCTCTCGCTCTCCCTGATACTCCTCAACCTACTCACCTCCTCCCGGAGCTCTGTCATGAAGCAGAGGAGTTCCTCTACCTGGGAGCTCCTCCCACAGGTGTGCTCACTGCTGCCGTCCAGTGCTGGCATAAGAGCAGGGCACACCCTGCGGCCTGACACCTGGGTGGCAGCGTGCTCCCACCGGAGCTCTGTCTGGGAAGGTGCGTCAGTCATGGCAGACGCAGAGCTTAGAGAGGCCGTGGCTTTCTGCTGGGTGGATACCATTGCTCCATGGCAGAGCAGGCAGAGCTTCAGCACCCTTCCCGCCCACCCTTCTGTGCCAGCTGCTGCACCACGCCCTGTGTGCCTGCCCTGCTCGCAGCACTCCTGTCACTAGCGCTCGCCAAGGACTTCTTTTACAGGTGGGGGGGCTTGGCCACCATTGCTCCTGGCCCTACTCAGGTCTCGTCAGCCACTGTCGGGGGAGCTGCAGGCTCCCGGTAGGTAGGTGTCTCTGTTCCCCCTGAGGTTCCCCTGGTTTGGGAAACCCCCCTGTGCACCACGCTACAGTGCTCCACATTGGATCATGCAGCACTGGAGCTGCTCATTTTGACATCAAGTTTATTACATGGAGATAATGTGCTAGGTTTACATGAAAGTAATCATTAGTAAGGCCTCAACTATGCTGTAAAAATAGCTAATGTATATCATTTTTTTCTCCTGCATAAACAGTCTAAAGCAATGCCTTTAGCTTTGCATAGGATATTCCTTTTGGAAATAGTAAAGAATATCGGAATCTCAAAGCCTTCCACACTCAATTAGCTATTCCATTTCTTATCTCATATGAAGTATTATACTTGTCATTGAAAGGTTTTGTGGTATTGCACTTCTACAGAAGTGCTTCTATTTCATAGCAACAAGAGAAAAAGAGAAAGACTGAGGAAAAGAGTGATTAAACAAGACAAAGCCCGCAGAACAAAAGGACTTGTATAACACAACAGGAAAAGTCAAAAGGTATTAAGCACAATAAAGTTTCTTTGCAAGCTTCATTTGCTGAATTCATTAGCCAAATAAGAAGCGGTATAGTTAGTCTAGCCACTATGGCTTTGATGGCAGTGAGGAAAGGTGAATGGGTGAAATTACAAGCATTACCAGAGAAGACAGACAAGACTATTACCTAATATACAGTTTTACTCTAACAGCAAATGACTCACAAGTATACTCACCGTGACAAAGTCATGGATTTCCATATCTCTTCTATATTTGTTTGTGTTAGCTCTCTGCGGAACACAAGTTTGCATGCCGGTACTTCCCCTATAGCTATGCTGTGTCGCTTGTACCACATCTCAGAGTTCTGAAATCAGAAAAAACACTCTCCATTAACTGGTGACTTTTCAAGTATTAAACAGTATAATACATTTATAGTACAGTGTGCTCCCTGTTACAAGTATTTTAAATATTCCTAAATTCCAGTAAAGTCTCCAGGATGCAAGTGAGTGTTTAGATTTCACGGACGTGCTGCATTTTTTCTCAGTTACGTAAATTGTTCAAAGCTGAAACATTATGTTTGTCAGAATACTCATTAAAGTTCAGGAGTCAGTGGCCTCTAGTCCTCTGTTCAGATCCTCTCCATGATTCAAATCAGTTCAACTAACTTGTTTTCAACCACCACTCTAAGATTAAACATCTGCTCATGGAAAAATTATTGGAGAATTATTAGATGAGATACCAAAGACTGATAAACATCCTTGTTCAGCATATACTGTTCATAACTAAACATTAAGTTCATTACAAGGTTCTATACACAAAGAAAGTAAAAGCAAATAGCTACAGCTGAAGACATCCATCAAATCTAGTCCACCATTATAACACCATAAAGTAAAGCGGAGAATGCAAGAGACTACTATCCTTTACTCAACCTTCACATCCAAGATCAATGCTTGAAGATTGTCATTAACGTGTTTGTTAGTGGACATACAATAGAGTTTGTGTCAGCAGTGTACTTTAAGGCAAAATTTGTATCATTCCCAGTTCTTTGATTTACATCACAGAGCAGTCCTAAAGCACATTAACAGTACTCCTTGTGATCTCAACCAAACCACAAAATGTACTCCAGGAATGCACTTAATTACTCCAAGCACTAATCGTCTGTCATTCCATGACACTAGACTAGAGCTAGTTTGAAACAAATAGCACCCTCTGAAATTAGTATCTGGTGTTCCACATCAGTATTTCACTACACAGACCCATGCCCATCAATCCACACACAGCCAATAAGTGCTCTGATTGATGCTGGAACAATTTAGGGTGCCACCACTTTCAGCTACCCATCTATTTCACCAATCCAGTGGAAGCTACACCTTTCTATAAAAGAGCCAGCAGAAAGAAGCTTATTCCTTTGCCTCGGTTACTTCAACTTACGGTCCGCTGTATTAACCAAAAATTCCAGTGAAAGATTTAGAGCTACGCCAGACTGTGTGCTCTCGCATCTCAGTCAGATGTATATAGGCAGTCTTTTGCTAACTCTTATCAGGCCAGGATGCTTGGATATAAATTTAGAGCAGACAGTTGGAGGCTGTAACATGTTAAAACTGCAGCAGATACTTGCTCAGTAGCTAAAATACTCTATTCTCTTTACTTGTCTTTGGCACTATCTTTTCTTTCTTCCCTCTTAATCTTCTACCTGCTATTGAAGTTTTAAGGACCATGCTTTTTCCTCTTCAGAAGCCTGCTGTACATGAAAAGTACACTCGATCTGCACATAAATAATTGGATTACAAATATGGAATAACCATTCATTCAGGACCTCTAGACGTCCAGCAAAATGGTAGGAGCTACTTTTCCAAACAGACTATTGATCACCAAGAAATCCAAGGTTAGTATCCTGCACTGATAGGCATTAATAAAAAGGCCAAAATTATCAAAGAAGTCCCAAGAGTTCACAAAATATGAAAACACTCACGTACAAGATACACTGAAGGAAGGGTTTAGAATATACATAACTCCAGAAGCCTAGGCTTAAGATGTCCAGGTGGCAAGAGTTGATACGATTTTGGTTTACTTATAAAAGCAACATTTTTTTCAACAAGTTTACAAAGGCTGGATCAATCCAGCTTAGTATGGGACAGGATGATTCTCCAAGCTCACAAAGGGTAACAATGAAACCAGGACCACTTCTCCTTAGCCACAACATATTCCTTATGAAAAAGGAAACTGAATCACTAACAGTCTCATAGCAGCTAGGGAGGGAGCAATACCGTATGTATTCTGCTACATGAAGTGTCTGAATAACAGTTACAGTGTAAGTGACAGTAAGGTAACCATTTAGTCTTGTAGTATAATAAATGCCCCATTGGAATATGAGCAAACTGGAATGCAAGCATACTGGCAAATACAGCCATGCTGAATTTAGGATTCTCAGGACAGCATAACCTGTAGCAGAAAGAACATTCAAAGGCAACATCCACAGCAAATCATTAAGGACAACTTTACTTCACATACGCTTAAAATAAAGTATTTTGCATTTGATTTTATAACCAAGTATTTTGTGCCACAACAGAGATCATTAGTTCCATTTTGCTTTCCAAATATGCTTACATCTGGGGAAAAGAAAACCGAATATCTTACCATTGTGACTGATTTCACTGGGATGTGCTCTTGGGAAGTGCCAGCCTTCGGTTCATTCCAGTCTGGAAATTTAATTACTTCCTTTCCACATGAAGGTTTCTTTGGATATGGCTTCAGCGGTGAGGAAGGAGGAAATCTACAATTAGAGAATATTTTAATGCCTCTGAACTCCACCCTATTCCATATTTACCAATGCAAAACTGTAGTAGGCCTTCACATGCAAAAATACAACAAATGCCTCAGACATTCACAGTACAGCTTAGTTGCCTGAAGACTGGTGTTGAGTGACACATAAAATATCTGAAAGTGTCTTGTTTGGCCTCCATCTGCTGCTTCAGAACAGTTCAGGTCCTTTGTACTTCCCATGACATAGCTGAGCCTTGAGTGAATGCCTGACATCCCAGTGCATCTCAAATAGCACCAACTGCCTATGCATAGACAACTCACTCAGGTTTTCACTAGAAGACGTTGATTCTGTTGAAAAAGCTGCAGGTAGATTTTCCCCACGTCAAGTGCACTGCTAGCATGCATATCCTAAAGCAAAGCTATATAACTAAGTCACATGACTAACACTTGCATTTAAATTAGTGCGCATGCAAGCGTCCACACAGTTTTGTCCACACTACCATGTTCTTCTGTGTTTACATGCTTTCTATGCGAAGATCATATCCTGCAGTTCTTTTCTGGAGTCTTTTTCCAGCTGGTTGTGCAGGGAACTCATTCACTTTTTAAGGCATGTCAAGAAGTGTCTTGAAGAAATTAGCAGGAATAAACCCTAAACTAGCCCTTGCAGAAAACAAGTAAAACAAACTATCCCAGATCACATTCAGCTCAGTCACATCTCCAGCTTGACCAGAATTAAATTACTGCCAAACCTAGGTCAGAGCGTGTACAAAGGAATTAATGGCAGCACATCAGAAAGACCAATCAGTTTGATGGCAACATATCATCAGACTGGCCCAGATCAGATCTTGTTTACCTGCACTCCTGGGGTTTTAGGTGCTGAGATTCCTGATGCTTCAAGAAATTGCTTCAGCCTCACTCAGTCTTTTAAAATCAGAATGCAAAAAAGACAGTTATGTCTGTGACCATGCAACAAGAGCTTCTACACCACTGGATAGCATACATTTGTATCTTACCAGAAAGATTCTCATGCTCGAGAAATCCTTGAGTTTTCTGTAAAATTTCCCCCCATCCTCTCAAGGCAGTTCCAACATTTAATTAGTTTTTAAATTAGTTTGGTATTGCAGGTTTGTTAGTCCGGTAGTGTTATACTGCATGGGTTAAACATGTTACGGTTTTGACCACACACACTGAGTCCATTTGGCATATTCCACAACACTCTTCAACAGAATATCTGCAACTCAGGGAGATATTACTTCCTTCGGACAAACCCTGAGGAGAATTAACAAGCACCTTGCACTAATCCTGCAAGACTTACTCTGCCTTTTAAAAGTAACCCAGATTACACTGCAGACTGACAGCTGTTGAGTGTTTTCAACTATGTTTCAGCTATTAGTTATTTCTTAGAGTTTAATGTTAAAACATTTGCAACTTTTTTTTCCCCTTTGCCTTACAGTATTCTCAACAGTTCCCTGTTTCCCCTCCAGTTCTTCACAATTTTTAGCTTTATGTCATTTGCTGCCCTGATTCTCAACCAACCAGTAAATGAATGAGTTCTTACAAGTAGAAAAAGGAGGTGCATTCCCCTTTTTCAGGTAGTATTACAGCAAGAACTTGGTAGAGCCAAGTTTTTGGATGAACAATGAAAAGCCTCTGATTTTATGATGAACAGAATAATGTTACCTAAAGCTAGCAACTGAGGAGCATTCCAAGGTTGACATGTCAATATTAGCATGGTTTACAGCCAGCAACACTAGTTGTAGGAGTTTGTACAAGCACAAACTAGAGTTACCTGTTTGTGTCCAGGGCAATGGATAGAGAATGGGGTCAACTAACATTGGTATCAACAGTATAACAACTACCACAGCTAAATTCCCCAAAGTTTACTAGCAGTGCAAGAGTATTGATTCTTTTGTTTTTAATACAATTGCTTAGATTCAAAAAAACGTAAAGCCTGACAGCTTCCAAAACTGTAACTTCTCATTTATTATTGTAGACTACACTGAGCCAGTAAGTCAGAACACACAAACAGATAGTCTTTACTGTTTTTAGAAGCCATACTAGTTCTCACCTTCATGTTTAATACTTGCCCAAAACTCTCAGGCAAATCAACAATTGGAAACATGTCTTTTGCATATTCTGTGGAGTGGACAACAGCAGACAACTACACTTACATGCAAAGTTAATGAACGACACAACTGTGCACCACAGTGTACAGTTACAGTAAATTAACACAGGAATTTATAGAAAAGGTGTGACGCATATCAAGGTTTCCAGAGTAAACACTGTCAGTGGAATTAAAAGTGACTTGTACTGCTACCTGTATCAGTGCAGTGAGAAATGTATTTACAACGTAACATTAAGAAAGTCCACCAGAGGGAGCTGCCAGGACATTAAATACCTGAATAAAGGCCGGCTGGAAAACAGATGTTTAGCTCCATAAATAGGAGAAAAGCATGTTTTAACACTTAAATCCAAACACCAAAACCATGAGTAGCATACATAGTTTATTTATGCACCAAGCCCAGTGGGAAAAAGCTGGCTCCAATTCAAGATGCATGAAAGCTATGCAGTTTTAGTAAAAAAACCTGTTCAATTAGTAACTTAGCTATCTTTTGAATGGGAGGTGGAGAAAGGACATCATTAAGATAGCTATAACAAAAGAGCTCTCTTATCCAATAGCAGATAATTAGACAGAGCACACAGAAAATGAAAAGCACAGAAATATTTCACCCAACCAACTTCCACAGCCTGCAGCTTCCCACAGCCTGCAGCTCAGGAAAGTCATGGCTGAAAAGACAAAGGAGAAAACAACAAAATAATGTGAATGTGTCAGGATGCCAGTGCAAAACAAACAAACAAAAAAACCACAAAACCGCAACAAACCCAAACCAAAGAGATACAGCATAACACCAGCAGTTACCAAAACCCATATGTAATCTCTGACAAAGAATCAATGCCCAGAAAGACAGGAGGCAAAGTACTTAACAGCTATGGCACCAGTAAAAAAAACTGTGCAGGTAGTGCTGTCCTAACAAGAATAGACAGAGCAGGACTGGGATAGGAACATACCGAACCAATAACACACCTACCACCATGTGCTGTACCAGCACCTAACTGCTTTTCTAACTCTGTTTGAACAAGAGAAAATCCCACTCCACACCACCCTTTTACGTTTAACCTTCTCCAGGCCGAAGTCGAGACCCAAGATCCCCTGCAGCTCTTCTTGTCTTCCATGCCTGTTTTCCAACCTGAACTAGTTGATGACTAGGTAAACTATCCCAATATCCTGCCCTTCTATAGCAGCCATAAGCAGATGGACAGGAAGAACTGAACAGGACAAGCATACATGATACTTCCTCAGCACACTTTCCCAGCCTTCAGTCATTTTCAGCTCACAGACTGCAGAGCCACATATTGGTTTTATATACTTAGCAACAGACTTTCTTGGGTGAGCTTCCCAAAATATCTTCAGATACAAGTCCTTTGATACACTGAGTCCTTCAAAATTGAGTCCCAAATTCTAAAATTTAACATTTTCCTTGATTAACGGTTACATGGAATTTCCCTTTATGAAGCTAAGTTTGGAGAGAACATTCATTTTTTTATTCCCCCAAATTGTTTAAAATTTCTTCCATTAAAGTTGATTGAAATTGGTTTGAATATTTAACTTATTTGGCAGGGAAGCTGTAGCATTCAGTGTCATTTCCTTCAGAAGGCAGCTTAAAATCCAGCTACCACTTTTACTGAAAGATGTCATGCAGTATCATAAAGAACAAGGTGAATTGGTGCTAATTTGTTACTGGAGTTAAATATAAATCTGATCCATTCTGATCGTAAATCAACTGAACTGCACTGGAATGGGTTTAACATAAACCACATTTCTTTTATAATTAAGTATCTTGACCCAGGTTTGCTTATGACAAAGTGAAAGAATTACATCATATATACCTCTTTCTTTTAAAGTATTCCGAGTTAATAAATAAAATTAAGAGAGTAATGAACAACTGCACTTAGAGCATAGGTGTACAGACCAGACAGCAAAAAAGCTTAGGTACATTCTACAAAAAAATAGTTAAGATCATACAGCAAAATGAAAAATTTACTTCATCCACATCAAGTAGAAATTCATTATTATATACATTTTTCCAAAATGAATATTAAGAAATCATTACAAAAAAATAATGCATAAAATTTCTTTCAGTATTTAAAAATATATGTATAATAAGTAGAAGTATAGCATTATTGCTGACCTGTTTTCCCTATTGCTCTACATGAAGATAGCTTCCATTTCCTCGAAAGAAGACTCACCCCAACATAAGTTAAAGATCCATACTTAAGGTAATGGTCATTTTTACACTACTTTTTCACTGAACAGCACACTACAAGATGGTATAAATTCAGAACCCACAACTTCTGGACACCCAAACCTTAACTGAGGCCACAAGAGGTCAAAGAATGCACTCCAGTAATGCTGAGCTTTCATTACAAAGAAAAGTCTCTTACGCCATTAACAAGCCACCAGCTGGGAGGCTAACTGGGGATAAGTAAGCAAGCATCCTTGAGGATGAGCAAATAAAACTTGGTCTCTTTTAAGACAATTTCAATCTACAGCCAAGGAGTATAGAAAAAGGCTATATATCATGAATGACTTTTAAATTCAGAAGGCCTTTTTCTTCTCTCAAGAGGAGTGGAAACAGCATCCAAAATAGTCAGGGGATTAGGAGAGAGGGAGGACAACTGGAGTCGGATGCTCAATGGCATCCTCACTTCCACCAATGTCTTCTAAATATGCACTCTTCCAACACTAACAAACCTGGTGGCGACCAACAGCAAACAGAACTCACTACCTTGAAAAAGCTGCAAAAGCTTTTGCTAGTATTCATAGAATGTAATCGAGTAAAAGTGCCATTCAAAAATATTTAAAAAAAAGGGGGGGGGGGGAAGAAACCCAAGCCAAACATTAAATCATGACAGTTGCCTATCACTAAAGAAAATAAAGTCTTTAAAAGCAAGGGGGAGGGAAGACACATGAACACCCTTTCAAAGGCATTCTACAAAAACATTTGTAAGACCAATACACAAGAGTTATTACTCCCTGTTCCCAAAACCAAAAATTTTTCAGTCACTGTATATGGGTTTACCTATATAAATGGCCATCATCTTGAAAGTCCTCTTTGCCCCATCTTCCTTTAATATCTTCAATAACATGATTTTTCAGGAATTTTTTAAGCAGCTTAACCGTTTGATTGCGAGTCACTTCTGGGCCAAAGTTTTGATTAGAGCCAAGCAGTTCATGTAAACAGTCCACTGCCTCCGAGGCTTTGAAGCAACGCTCATAGCTTTTAAAGCGACACCGATGCTTCCGTAAAGGCATCCCAGCACGAAAAAGTTCTATTATCTCGTTCCACTAGGGAAGAAGAACAAAGCAAACCGTTATGGGAGCTCTTCTCCTAGAAGCATTTTAGTTGTACAAAGCAAGCTCAGAATGCAGCCAGATCTGAATGCAGAACGACGTACTTTTTTGATCGTCTGCGTTTACAAGCACACTAAAACCTAAATTACGATTCAAACAGCTGAGATTTGACAACAAATACCAGCTTTAGGAAGCTGAAAGATCTAGAGCCCCATACTACCTATGCCTTTACGGATACAGCTTCAACCTCCCCTTGGCTTTTAACTTGACGAAAGGCTGGACTAAAGCTGCGCTCTGCTGGGCTCTGCCGCCGCCCCGGTCCTGCGGGGCGCACGGGTCCAGCCGGCCCACCTAGACTCAGCGTGGGGAGCACCAACACCTGGACGGTGGTTGGGGACAGCCCCGCCGGGCCCCGACGGCGGACCAGCTACCTGGGACAGGCACAGGGCCGGCCCGGGCTGGTGGTGCTCGGCCCTCAGGCCGCAGAGGCCCGACCAGCGGGGCAGGCCAAGGCAGACCGACTGCCTCAAGGCAGCCGGCCGGTACCCAGGAGATTCTAGAGAGCCGCCGCTGGGCACGGAGGCCCCACCCGGACGAGGTAAGGCTACACAAGGGACAAAGGCGGAGACGGGGCACCCAGCCCCGGGGGGCACTCACCAGCCGGGTGGCGCGGTAGGGCCCGGGACCGACGAGCCTCAGCTCCATGGAGGCGGCGGTGCCTCGCCGTCTCCACGGAAACCGGCAGCTGCACGCGCCGCGCCCGCCGACTGTTCGAATCCTGGCCCGAGAGGTGCCGCCTTCGCCTATTGGGTGGCGGCGGCGTCACGAGACGGGCCCGCGCTGCTCTTGATTGGCGGAGGGACCCGCAGGCCCGCCCCACCGCCGGCCCCCTCCCCCCGGCCCAGCGAGACGGGAGCGGGGTCCCTGTACCCCCAGCCGCGCCCCGGGCCACCCCCTCCGCCCTTCCGGGCGCTCGGGTGCCTCTACCCCCCGGGCGGTCCCGCTGGCAGGCTTCCACGCGTGCCCACGCTCCTCGGCCGGAGGGCTGCCCGTGGGACGAAGGGCCGGGGCGGGGGGCGTCAGGGAGGGGGCAGAAAACAACGAACGCCGCTGGGCAGGACCGGGCGCGGTAGGAGAACGGGAGGAGAACCGGATGAGAGACTCGACTCTGCCCCGGCAGGCAGAGCGGGAACGTGTCCTTTGGGGCAGTCTACTTCAGCAGGACGTTTTGGCTTCCCAGAAGATACATAACGTTCGTTTTAAAAATTAGGTAAACTACGTGTTGTTGTTTGCATTTCCTCGGTCAGTAAGTGGCTCAGGACAGGGGCCCAGGCTTAGGTTTGGGAAACAGTCAAACCCTGTCAATGAAATACTGTCTGGTGGATTGCCACATCGATAAAGAGAATACACCCTTTTCACTAATTTACAAAAAAAAAAAAAGAAAAACCCAAGAAAAAAAATCCCAATTTTCAGGACTCAATTTCAAAGCAGAGGAGTAGCTAGTAATACTACTGATTCTCCTCCACCAAATGCAAAGAAAATGAAATTTCAGCCCTATTCCCCTCATTATCACTAAAGACTCACTACAATATTAATGATTTTGCTGACTGTTGCGCTTCTCTTTCTAGTACAACTCTAATGTATTATTACACATTTCAGCATGTAAGATGCACAATTTTTAGGTAGGAAAAAATGTAACTATCCAGATAAAGATTGTGTGATTCTCCTAGGCTGCAACATGGTGCGCAGGAGGACGGGGTTTAATAACATTTTGTACTGATGTCATTAGCATAGTTACACTATATGCAACCTCTTAGGATACATCCATACAACTCACTGAAACAATGCATTCTCTTTCTTCAAATGCTTCATAACTTACAGAAAACTAAACCAGTGTGCAAGAAATTATGCAGTAGGAATCTGAAATGGCACTTGCTGACAGCCCACTGAATGATTAGCATCTCCAGGTTCTGCTCCTGCTTATTGATTCTTAACCTCAAACAACTGACTCTGGAGGCAGTTGGCTACTGTACAGCTGCTGGACTTGGAACTTTTTCCTGGCTCCTTTCTGTTCAGCACCTGTCTGTCTGTGGAGCTGCTCAGTTTTGACGATGTATACTCTCAGCTCCTACTTAAGCCCAAGTGAGTTTAAAGAATCAGCTGCGGATCTAGATCCCAAACCAAAAAACAAGTATCTGGCCCCTCACACCCAGCCGCAGGATGCATTCCTCCATGTATACTGGGGGCAGGGGGGAGATAACTACAACTTCCCCTACCAGCATAGGAGCAATCTGCAATACTAGAGAGTAATGCCTGTTTCCCTCCAAAAGAAGCATAGGGTAGCATCATCCAGTTTACACTACAGGCTAGCTATTACAGGCTTTCCCCGAAAGGCCTGCGTTCCCCAAACATGTTTCAACCCTCAGGCTCAAGAAGGCCTAAATGAACCAAATTGTCCCACTTTCTTCATCAGTACTTAGTTAAAAAATTATTATATAAAAAATAGGCACCATTCAAGCTTTAAAAATAAATCAGAGGCAAATCCTTTCCAGCTGTCTGAAACAACAGCAATAGGTCTCTGTCCTTAGGAGATGACCCCCTACTTTGGAAGCCAAGGGCATGCACACAGGCTGGAGGCTGGCAGGATTTGAGACTTAGAGTCTGTGATTGCATTTCCCACTGAAAACGTGTATGGCCCCTGACCAGCACTCGGCCGTCTTTGATTCTGTGGTAAAGCACCTCTCTGCATGCACTGCCAGGGAGCCGAAACTCAGCACAGAGGATTCCAGGATCAAGCATCTAAAATTTAGGAGTCGCAACAGACATCTCAAGCCATCCAAATCCCTTCTGAGATCCAATTTCAATCTGCCATGACAGTTGATAGCTACAGGGATTAAATAGTGAAAAGATAAAACATTTTTTTTAATTTGTTTTTAATTTGTTTTATAAAGAAGACTTGTATGTAATCTCATAAGAAATCACTTGCAACTCACATCCAAGATAAAGTTGAAATTCTTTTAGCATTAACAACAATGCACCATAAATGTCTGTATCCCCATAAAAGTATTCAGGTAGCAAAACTTACTTTCTTTGCATTGTACAACAGGGAGGCAATTAAAACCTTCCCCAAAGTTTTGGGTATTTGAAAAATCCCACACATAGATCAAGCACAAAACAAATATTGCAAGCTTCTTTCCTGTTAGTAGTAAACATAATAAAAAATCAGTATTTTTAAAGGTAACATTAATTTAAACACCTTTAACTCCTCATTTACAGATCTGTTGCATACACTAATTCCTTAAAAAAACTCATACAGTACAAATGCAACTTGCATACAAATAGCTAGGTCCTTTGATTTCTAGACATGTGTGACCCGAACAATCTGCCTAACCATGGAAAACAACATACTGGTTAATTCTACACAGACTGGAGTCATGCCATGTCACTGCTGCCTGCCCCACTCTGAGCAGCTCAGGGAATGGCACATATCTCTTTGCCTAGTTATGGGCAAGGTAACTGGTTCTATTAATGGAGAAACTTTGACCTTGAGTTGTTAAAAGCAAACAATAATAATCATGAAAAAAAAAAAACCAACAAAATCTTTCTAGGTATGTAGTTCAATAGATAATGGAAATGGAATAAAATAGAGCACAGTACAATCATGCTAGGTGACATTTAAGCTTCAATCAAAAAATATTTTTTTAAAACTTATTTGAGGACTAAGATTTNCCCCCTCTAAACAGCCTAGGCTACCAATATCAAAATGTATACTTATTATTCAATGTATCTACGGATATTAGGCTACTTTGGTCAACAAATCAGTAAGATGTTTTGATCATTACACTACAATGATAATCAGATAATCAGATAATCCTCAAATTAGTAGGTTTCCAACATTTAGAATAATGTTCAAGTGAGTAGAACATGAAATTAATTACGTTATCTTAGTAAAAGACACTATATCCAAAAATCTATGATCTTCAAATGAAACGCCATACCTTGACATATTAACATACATTCCTTTCTTTAAAGTTAGTTTGTAAACACATGTAACAATGTTTATGTATTAACTATATTAATAATAAGCTTTAGATTCTATAATCAGTACTTATTGAAGATTCATTCTTTTAATAAAAGGCAGCTGACAGTCTCAACAACTTCTAACATTTAAGGTGAAGTAATTTTTTCCCCTCAGTGTTCAAAGTACTCAGTACTTGTCATACAAATTTTAATTTTCCCAATTAATATCTTTATTTTCATGCATCTTCTAGATAGACATCATCTATCCATTCATTTCTTATAGGATAAACATGATCAAGCTGTTGAAAAAACACTTTTTTTTTTTTTTTTAATCAGAGATCCACGCTGCTTGCCCCCCCCTGCAAATTCTGAATCCGAAATAACTTACAGTAAAAATACAAATTCTGTTTTGGAAGAAAACATACAAAATAAACACCATGTAGGGTGTGCACCTAAATATCTTGATTGTTGAGTAGTGCAAATTTCCACTTTGACATATACACTTTTTTTGGTTTTAGAGACAAGAGTTTGTTTCACTGATCTTTGGTCTTCCCATTTCTTGCCATCTTTGGTAGTCTTTTTCCCTTTGTGTAAGCCTGGTACCAGAAGTGGAGAAACAAGACTAAAAACGTACAGCTATATAGCCAAATAATAAACATGAAAACTGGATACTGGTATGGACAATCATCCATGACGTAGATTAGTACTATATGGCCTGTAATCATAATAAACTGGACCTGGAGGAAAAAGGTGAAGAAAAGAAATACTTTTTAAATAAACGACAAACTGACTACAGAAGTTTAAAAAGATTCAGCATAGCTTGCATACAGAAAAACAGAAAGCATGTTTGGGGGGAATTTTTGAAATGACAGAGATGCACCTCTAGAGCCCCTCTCCCAGAATGTTACCCCACCAAAAAATATTTTCACAGAGTAAAGAAAGAGAAGTCCTGGGACAAACTGAATTACAAGCACACTGAGAAACCCATACTATGAGAATGGGAGTTTGCCCCGGCCAGTTCAGAGAAGAAATAACAGTGTTTGACCTGTGACAAATGGGAGGCTCCTTTAGCAAAATTAGCCATAAAAATAAAAAGACGACCATTATAGGATTGGTGAACATG
>VYZW01026664.1:1876-21765 GCA_013401315.1 Balaeniceps rex
TGGCCTGTGGACTTGGAACTAATTATTTCTTTTGTTTTCCCTCACTAGCAAGCTAACCTATACCCTTGCTCTTGCTTGCAAACTTGTTTTACTTCTAGTTTGATTCTGAAAACCTGCCCAGCACATGAACACGTGTGTGCTAATGCACATGTGTGTGTACACACACACACACACTCTCACACACACATTGTTCTACTGAGTTAATGCTTCTGAGAAAACAAATTAGTGAAAATCTCTGAGCACTAATTTTTTTATTAACTTAGAGGTCATTAAATTAGAGGGCACTATCTGCAACTAGACATCAAGTAAAATAAGGGTCTTAGAACGTATCATCATTCTGGACTTCAGCAGATTTTTTAGTGCTACAAAAAAATGCTCAAACGATTTACTACATAGATGCAACATGTGCCTGTAAAGTCTGGGGAAAAAGGAACCTCTATAGCCATTATAAGTAATATCTGTCCAAATGTGGAATCATGTCCAATTTATAGAATTATTTTTTCTAAAATGTAATAACTTTACCAATTTAATAATTTAGAAAAATGTGGCAAATTTATTGGAGGTAGTGTTATAATGTAAAGATATAAATCATTAACTTTATTTAAAGTTCCTAGAGCTTTAAGGAGTTTCTTAAACAACTCATCAGTCTTTTCATTTAGCACAATGATTACAAGAAGTACAGAGCACATATTTGTATCTATATCTTGTAGCAGAATGGTATATCTGATGGCCCTGCTCTCAAAAGATGATCAAGCAACGTTACAAGGAAAAAAGCTAAAAGCGGGGATATTTGATTGAGTAATTGTTTCTTCCCAATTTAAATTGCTATTAAGAAGGCAAATCCATAGACAATGTAGAGCAGTTGATATTGGTATTTCTAAAATTCTCATCTTTGTAAACATTTTGAGGAGTTTTGCAATTTAAAAAAATGATGGAAGTAATGTATAAATAGGGAGTAAAGAAAGAGCAGCATTATAATTAGATGAAAATGCAAGGAAGACAGACTTGTCTGTCTGCACAGTGCCCAAGTGCAACTAAGTACCATTTTAAATGCACAAAAACATTATTTATTTTAGAACAGGTGTGAGATGTTGCCTTGAATGCAATCATAGTTCTTCACTCAACCCTACAAACTCTAAACAAGATCATCCTATTCATATTACCTAATTGTGTACTCCATACATTCAATTGCTTCACAAAAGACATTGTCACTTCCAAAAGCTGTTCAAACCTCTTCCATGCAGTTTATGGATTTGAAGGAAAAATCCCTCTTGGTAGATAGGCCAGTATGAGGTCCTTCAAAGGACATACCATTAGAGTCCATATAACAAACTTTAAATTTAATTTGTATATGATAAGAAAGTCAGTTTAGGGTTGTTTTTTTTTGTTTGGTTTGGGTTTTTTTGTTTTGTTTTGTTACTAAGTTCAAAGACTTGTAGGGGTGAGAAATTAAAGATGGTTAGTGTAAGTTCTATATACAGTACTTCAACTTAAAGCTTCAAACTTTTGAAGTCAAAAGTTTTTGCTGTCAAATGTTTTTGCTGTCAAAAGTTTTTTGATCAAATGGGGGGAAAAAAAAGAAGGTAAGCTCTAAAGGAAGAATTTACAAACAGAATGAGATTACTGGCAAATTCTTTTAAAAAGATTTAAATATTAAGTCATTATAATCAAGGACTCCTGACATAAAATATACAGTCTGCATGAGAAGTCACTTGAGAAAAGTAACAAATTTCCTGACAAACAGGAGGACACAAAATAAACACAATAGCTTCACTGCTGATATTTCCAGTTCCAGCTGTTCATGCAAAAGCAGCTTACCCTTTCAGCTATTACACTAAGATTGTGCACCACCATCATTATGTTTTTTCATTATTTCCCTCATCAGGCAGCATCATTCACACATAACATCTCTGCTCTAATTTTTATTTATGAGGAAATCTTTATTTTAAATATGTTACACAGTTGTAATACTATTACTGCAGAGTCAGTCATCAATATTTCAGTGATTTTGCTTAGATGATACCAGTATGATTGCTATCAAAGAGTATTTCTTCACTAGAAGGGTTCTGAGACCTGGATGTAAGCTCCCTAGGAATTATGTAGCAGACAAGGAGGTAAGGTACTAATCTAACTAGAAAAATACGAAGTCAGGTAACATTATGAATAACTTACTATCAACTTCCATCAAAGATCTGTAGCCCTTGTGTGCCTACAGATGGGTTACAATGACTACTTTTGGCCCCTGTGTACAGGATATCAACAAACTTCAGAGTTCAAAGGTCATTGACTGTCTTGCTAAGTTGAGCATGTGACTTCCCAGGAGAAACTGAGGGAACTGGTTTTGTTTAGCCTGTAGAAGAGAAAGCTAAGGAAAGATCTGATTGCAATCCTCACCTACCTAAAGAGATGTTATAATGAAGGCAGAGCCGGGCTCTTCTCCATAATGCACCTTAATAAAACAGAGGCAACCATCACAAGCCGCAACAAGGGCAATTTCCAACTGGATGTAAGGCAAAAATTCTCCATGAAAGGAGCACTTAACTGCTGGGAAATGTTGCCTTGGAAGACTCTGAAATCTCCATTCCTGGAGGGTCTCAAAACTTACCTGAAGAACATCCTGAGCAATGAGATACGTCATTGAAGCTAGCCCTGGTTTGAGCAGAGAGTGGACCAGGTGACCTGTGCAGGTCCCTTCTAGCCTAAATTGGACACGACATACTTTTTTGTGGGAGGAGAGGACATCCGGCTTAACAACACAGCATCTCAAGCAGACATTTGCGCCACACAATACTACAGTGTTCACTTACATATAAACAGCTTGATTTATAATGATGACCCTGAGGATTCATTTTAAACCGCTTCTAAAGTTACTTAAGTGTGTGACAATTCTAGTTACAGCTTCCATTTTTTTGACTAGTTTTGTCTAGGTCTTGCATGAAGGTAAGAATGACAGTGCATCCCATTGATAAGAGAAGGCAAAGGACACAACCAAACTCCATTTTCCTGGCAGAGAACCACAATTTCTGCGCAGTGTTTAAAATCTGTATTTCTATGCAACATTATTCTAAAGGGATGAGGTAAAGGATATCAAAGTGATAGGCAAGAATGAGGGAGATGAGGCACCAAACAAGTATATCATAGCACTACAATAGGAAATGCACATGAAAAATTCGAGTAGTTTGAATCATTCTTCTGGTCAGCACGCTACAATTAATTTTGCAAAACTGTACTAAGTTCAGGCTCTTAGTCTGAACACAAGTTTTTCAAGGGTGATAGGGAATGTTAGGCTACAGGTATGAACTGGGTAAGAACTGAGAGACTGGAAAGCTGGCTCAACACTTCAAGCATTATCATAGACCTTTTGTCTCTGGCTTTTGACACTCCAAACATGTTCTACCACTACTGAGGATGATAACTAGATTCAGGATCTTCTTTTATTTGTTAAGAAGCTGCTCGTTGCAATGATTCCTGGGAGTCTAAGATAGTGCACAGCTTTAATGTGGTCATAATTCTTTGCACTGACATGATGTGTGCAGTTTAAAAATGGAGTAAAAACTAATTCAAAGAAGTGTTAAGTGGTTAGAGAATGACTTCACAGCCCTTCGAAACATTCTTTATTGTAGGAAATACTGACTCCATACTTCCTTATGACAAGGTTGTGCCAAGAATAGGAAGAAGTGATCCATGACAGGCAACCAGCTTCTAATGCCACACTAAACTGTGTTGGTGGTCTTAAGAGTTGATAGTGCCATACTAGATTAAAGAGAGCATTTAAGAATGCCTTTGTTTTTCCATGAACAATATGGGTGCTGAACTTCCACTGTTCTGAAGAGTGCACTGAGTGGTATTTGAAACTTGGAGGCGTTGTCACTTGCTGTAATTTTTTCTTTTAAGAGTAATATGGAAGCATACCTAAAAGTGAAGTGCGTTTGATCCCATTGGAGTGACAGTGTCAGCCTTAGCTGACTTAGAATACTTATGAATAATTTAATTAAGTGTTCCTGAGCTTGGAGTTAGGTGCATAGGTTCAGATCCACAGAAGTATTTAGGCACCTCAGATACTACTGTTCAGTAGTAGTACAAAAGCTATTTTATTCTTAGTGAATAAGAATGGGTTTGAATATTTTTTGATTTGGTTTGTTTTGCTTTGCTTTTTTACTAGCACAGAATAATAAGACATAATACATAAATATTAGCAGCCAGCTTTTGTCAGATAGCATTAGTTTCTGAAAACACTAGTTCTAAAAATTTTTTACTGAATTGGTTGTGCTTGAATCTAAGCATATTGCTCATTATCCTCCTTCAGCACATTTTAAATCCTTCAGAACAGTAACAGATTAATACTAATGTTTTGGGAAGCTTTGAAGAAAATCAATGCTTTAGCACTTCAATGGAGCTTTGGTAGTTTTGGATAAAATTCCCACATATCATTCATGATTTTTCAACTCCATGGTTAAAGCATCTATCCTAATTCACATCTGTCATACCTGGAAAGAATTAAAAGAAAGAGAGGTTTGTTGTATCCTAGGGAAAATTTCTCACTGTATAAGATCTGATGATCTTATCTTTCATATCCCTTGCGAGTCTTTCAGAATGCACAACCACCTGTTATTCCCTCTCCCCCTCCAAAATAGTTAAGTATGTAAAAGCTGGCATGAGACATGTTAGAGATGGCAAATGATTGATATTTCCTGAGATAATAGTTGTCTTGATAACATTTTTCCTTATACTTAAATCAATATTTTTAATAAAAAATTCTAAGTCTTGATCCAATGGATTAAATTATTGAAGAGAATACTTATTGATTTTTCTGAGTTCATTCTAAAGCTGAATGCTGAAGGAAAAGCTATTTAAGGTGAAAAAGTAATACATCTAGGAAGTTGTCAGATAATTACATCTCTGAAATATATTTGATTATTAATAGGTTTATATCAACTAAGTGTTTTTGTATATACAGAAAAATGTTTAACAACGGCAGGAAATGTTACTGTATTTTTGGACAAACAACAAAGAAGTATTGTCTGACAGTTACTTGGAAAAAGTATGGCTGATTTCATACAGTAGTTTAAAATGTTGGTGTTTTTTGCTCTTTAATTGGAAATCAGGTTACATTTTCAAAAACATTTTAAAATGTTGATTTGGAAATTTTATGTCAGGGCCCTGAGGGCACTTTTAGCCCTTTCTGTCTCTGCCTAGCCTCCCCCGGGGTCTTTCACCCACTGACCATTGCCCAGGATCCCATTTCAGCCCAGCTTGGGCCTTCAGTCCCTGCCCCAGAGATGCTGCAGCAGCGCTGATCCCCAACCCTGTTGCTGGCCTGTCGTTTGGATTTCCTGCCTCGATCTTGCCTGGCTTGATCCCCTGCCATTGCCCAATGCTCCTTGGCCTGCCAACAGGACCCATTGGTGTCCACCCCAGCTCTGCCTCCCTGTCTGAGCCCATTGGTGAGGGCATCGCCCGTCCCCTTCGCAGCCACCCTCAGCTCCCAGCTCACTGACCCTTGAGGAGCAGCCCTACTCTTGCCACTACTTGACAACTTAGAAATTCATGGAGTGATTTTTAATCTAACATAGTACAATAATCACCTGATGAACTTCAGATTTCTATAGAAACTGCTTCCAGAGTAGTACATGTACATGTAATATACATGGAATAGGATTTCTAATGCATCGGTTGGTAGGAATTCTTGATTTATACTATCGCAGTGATATATGATTTATTGATTTAATTTAATTTAATTATTTAATTATTTATTTCCTTTTGAATGGGCTCTTTAAGTTATTTTTAGCTCACTCACTCAAACAAGCCCTTATTTACCAACTGGTTTTATGTTCAAGTGCACTTTAAAAAAGGAACATAAGATATTTTAGTTATTTCAAGTTTAAAGAGTTGTGCAGATCTAATACTCTGTTCAGAATTAGCACTGACCACTTAACTAATTGCACTCTACACAGCTTTTGTAATGAAACCAGAAAACTTGGACCAAGTGAAGCTGGCACGTTCTAGTGGCAACAAAAGTGTCAGGAAACCTCATTCCCCAAACTGAAAAAAAGAAAAGCACTTTTGTTAACTGGAATTAAAAAGTTTGCTTTCTGAATGACAGATATTTAAAAATTATCAATATTTATAATCAGAGTGGCCAACTGCAGAATGCCAGAAACGCCTGGCACAAATTTGTTGTGTCTGCATCTACTTCTGTATCTGTATCATTATCCTTATAAATCTATACACATATTGTAATGAGTCTGGCTGGAATGGAGTTAATTCTCTTCACAGCAGCCCATATGGTGCTGTGTTTTGGATTTGTAACCAAAACAGCGTTGATAACACAGCATTGTTTTGGCTGTTGCTGAGCAGAGTTTGCACAACATCAAGGCTTTCTCTTTTTCCCACTCTGCCCCCCTGCAGCAAATAGTCTGAGAGTGCACAAAAAGTTGGGAGGGAACAGCAGACCAGAATTGACCAAAGGGATATTCAATACCATATAATGTTGTGGTCAGCAATAAAAGCTCAGAGAAAGGAGAAGTAAGCAGGAACATTTGTAGCTGCCTCCTGATGGGAACTAGGGAATAAATTCCTTATTTTGCTTTGCTTGTGCGCACAGCTTTTCTTCACTTATCAAACTGTTTCTGTCTCAACTCACAAGTTTTCTCACTTTTGCTTTTCTGATTCTCTCCCCCATCCTTCCCGAGGTGGGGAGTGTCCTGGTTTCAGCTGGGATAGAGTTAATTTTCTTCCTAGTAGCTGGCATAGTGCTGTGTTTTGGATTCAGGATGAGAAGAATGCTGATAACACACTGATGGTTTAGTTGTTGCTAAGTAGTGCTTAGGCTAGTCAAGGACTTTCTTTTTCAGCTTCCCATGCTCTGCCAGGTGCACAAGAAGTTGGGAGGGGGCACAGCCAGGACAGATGACCCAAACTGACGAAAGGGATATTCCATACCATATGATGTCATGCTCAGTACATAAACTGGGAGGAGTTGGCTGGGGGGCAGCGACCGCTGCTTGGGAACTGGCTGGGCATTGATCAGCAGTGTAACCATTACGCGTGATGGAGCCCTGCTTTCTTGGTGATGGCTGAACACCTGCCTGCCAGTGGGAAATAGTGAATGAATTCTTTGGTTTGCCTTGCTGGTGTGCGCGGCTTTTGCTTTACCTATTAAACTGTCTTTATCTCAACCCATGAGTTTTCTCACTTTTATTCTTCCAATTTTCTCCCCCTTCCCACTGGGGAGGGAGTGAGCGAGTGGCTGTGTGATGCTTAGTTGCTGGCTGGAGTTAAACCACGACAGGGAGAGATGAAGTGGTTGGAGGGGTGCTGGCCAGGGTCAACAAAATATATATATACACACACACACATGTATGTATGTTTTCATAAGCTTTGCACTTCCTTATTTGCAGTTTGTTCTCTAAGCCATTAGAGTGAAGACAGTTTAACTTCTAAATTTTTTTCCTGAAGCTCCATATTCTAGAAAGCTTTGTGATGGGATTTTCCTTTTGTTTGCTTTGTTTTGTTTTACTTGACATTAAGCTTTCTCATGTAAACATTTGTCTGAGAAACTTTAAGGATGTCATAGGAATCATAATTGGAGTTCCAATGTTAAAATACTCCAGCAGAGTTTCCAGCAGATGACAACTAGAGAAGTGAAATGAAGTTATTCAGACTTGACTGTAAATTACCTGACAGTGTCACCTCTGAAAGAGGTCTTCAAATTATTGGATACCTCTTTAATGGTTGAATCATTTCCCTGTTGTAATTAATGGCAGCTTCAATTAAAAGTACCTAACTACCTGAAGAGTTTCAATTTTGTCAGTTAACAGTTTTGCATGAAGATACCCAAGGGTTTCAACATGCAAAAGGTGTTTGTGAAAGCAATAAAGTGTTCTACAAAATGTCTATAGTGCTTTTAGCCACATCCTCACAGTTCCTCTCCACTTTTAACTACTGCTTGTCCTGTGGAAATAGTGAAAACACAATATATGCAGGTGATGCCAGTAGTACTGTATGGGCATATATATAAAATTTTCTTCTGACCATCCTAATTAAATAAGGGTGAAACAAAATCTGGTTTTGAGACTCCCAGAGAAGTCACAATAGCGCTTGAGAGAAACCTGAGGTAAGTTAGTTTATGTGAGAACTGAAAACAAATCTTCTGCCTTGAAAAGATATATTTGGCATTTGAGTATTATATTTTGCTTTGAATTTACCATATAGTAGTCAATATTTTAGAGTTAAATATTTGGCAACAAATTATGTTAGGATGCATACAATATGTCACATACCTCTATATTGAATATCAATGTTGTCATTGACATTAAAAAACCAGATCTTGTATCTCTAAAAAAATTATTATTATAAAATAAAATGTATTTTTGTTTGTTTAATAAGTGAAGTTAAGCTGATAATGCTAATTTGCATTCATTTTCCTGGAACAGGATTTTCTTGTCATGTTTTCTATAAAGAAATTTGTCAGCTTAATATCACATCCTTTGGTTAAAAGCATATATATTCTGTGCAATTATTTTACATGACTTCACTAACTTTCTGTTTTATTAGATTAAATTTGATTTGAAATTGTGTTGCTTCAGTACTACACTAACTCTCGAATGTATTCAATGAATATCTCATACTGTTTAGAAATCCTTGCTTTAAAACCATCCCTCAATTTCTGTTCTCTGAGATGGTGTTCTATAAATACTAAAAGTAAAACTAAGAACTGTGCTGCATACCCTGCACTGACACAGATATTTTCTGTATAATGTTCTCTTTAGAATAATTTATTTTCTTTTTGAATCAGCACTTGGTGTACTTTGGAAGAATGGGTCATTCTCAGAATTACATGGGTAATAAAAATTCAAGGTCTTGAATTCTTGCATTTAGCTTTAGTCTCAGTGAATTTTACTGCACAGAGTGATGGAGTACATCTGGAGTTAATGATGTGCAATCCCACTACCTTGGAAGGGATGAAACATGAAATATTCAACTAGCTCTTGTCTACTTTCCCTGCCTTGACACACAAGCACCAAAATGTTTAAGTCCTGGCTACCAGAAAGCAATCTTTATATTATACAGAAGAAAAGGTATTTTTAGGTTCATACTGGGGAGAAGAATACACCTGCCCTGTCTTATGTTGTTGCCATCAGAAAAACAAATAGAATAAATGGCAACAGGTTATACACTAGGCAGCAGAGAAAGAAAAGAAAAGAAAATCAGTTGTAAAAGTGCTGTTAACATTCAGAAAAACATAGACTGGCAACACCTTCAACGGATACTCCAGGGGCAGTTCTTCTTTGCGATCTGAGAAGCATCTTTGATAGAATATCTTGTCCATCACTGTGCTCCGAGCTCAGAATTACCCTCTGCACAAGAATCACAGGGCCCGCAGAATCGCTGGAACTCTGTCAGGTCAGGCTACGGTGCTCACAAGCAGATTGATGCTTTATCCTGAAATAAGGTTGAGACCCGTCATTCTGACATGTAACTGCTAGGTCTCTGAAAAACCCATGAATATAGATCAGAAAGAATGACTAGGTGGAATCAGGATCCTAAAGATAGCACAGCAAGCTGCCTTGCACTCCCTCCTATCCCCCCTCTTATGTGACTCTCTGTCATCAGCCACATGCAAATATTTGGTGGGAAAATTCCCTCCTTTCCTCCCATCTGGACACACACAATTATCTTTTTCAATTGCTTTTATCATCCTTGTGAGCCACTGTCTTGAGTGCAAATCCAATTACTAGGGTAAATAAATAAAAGGCAGATAAAATTCTTTCCAGTATATTGACAGGAAAAGCTTCTATTTCTGTAAGTATTATCTTGGATAATATAAATAGTCCTACCAATACTTTTTCTGCGTAAAATTTAATGTTTTGATAAATAAGAAACATTCATCTCTACTGGGATATTGTTCTAATATTCCAAAGGAATTTTAGGCAGGGTTCGTAGGGCCCCTGGCTCACAGCTGCAGGCAACTAGACCTGTAGTCCCAACAGCCTGTAGAATAGTTAGTTCACATGCACTGACATCACTGAATACTGCAGAACACATTAACACAAGTAGCAAACTCAGATCTGAGTTACAGACTCCAGAACTGCAGTTACAAATCACACAGATAAGCAAAAAATAACAAGAGAAAACAAACTCCTAGCCTATGCACTGGTGGGGGAGCCCTTGTCTTCTGCAGTTGATCAGCTAGAATCCTAAAGCACAGAGTTGTTGCAGTAAAACTATGGTGCAAATAAACAATCAAGAAACAGTAATGAATTTTCCTGTGACCCCTTTGAGATTACAGTAAATTGCCCTCCTAGATACCCTCCTCCCAGACTTAATATTCTCCCACCTTCGAGATGACTCCTGTCCTGTTATAAAATTCCTTCCCTAATAGGCAAACAGCATCTTGAAATAACTTAAACTCTTTCCTTTTATTATTTCATTCAGATGATCTTTTTAGCACTCCACTCACTCATAGGTTAAAAAATTTTGTTGTTATTTTCTGTGGAAACCTATGTTACCAATAAAAGCACTGCTATACTCTGCTAAGCGTGATTTGGGCTCATATTGTGATTTAAGTACATTAGTGTATCATTCTGCTCAATCAAAATCCCATGCACTATCAGATAACTTCAAATAAGTAAATTTGGTATTAAACATTATATTCTTCACATATGGAGTATCTAAAAGAACCCAGACAGTGAGTATTGGACTCTGACAATCTATTTCTAATCACAGGCTCTTAAAACACATCCTATTGCATTTGGATAGTTACATGATTCCTGCCCCCCCGCCTTCTTGTTACTCCCAAACACACTTAAGGAGACTCAATATATTTACTATATATTTATATACTAGATAAGATTTTTAATTTTTTCTTAAAATAGATGCTCCTTCCCTGATTACCCTAACAGCCAATTACTACCCTTGTTGCAAGTTAACCTGGTTTTGAACATAGATAATCAGAACCACACAGAATATACTAATTGAGATGTTCTTTGTCTTGTGTAATCTGTTGCCTTTCTCTACTGCAGATACTTTGTCTGACAGATCTTAGCATCACTTTTCCCTTTTTGCCTACATTGTTGCTTATAATGATCCTATGACTAAAAAAATATACTCAGATCTCTCTTGTTTTCTACCAGCTTCAACTAATGATGTATTTCTATATAGTAGAACTCCTCATTATTATTCCATTAGTCCATGACTTTGAAATTTTGTACTAAGAATTTTATTTCTTTTTCTACTAGAAAACAGGGTCTAATTATTCTTGTAGTATTATCTCATTCTTCACAGCATCAGCAATACCTCCAAACTATAAGCAGACACCTCCTTCAGGATATTAATGAGCTCAATTTCACATATTTAAGAAAATTTCATTTTTATACACTCATTAAAAAGATCAAACAAAAAAGAATGCATCCATTGGAAACTGGCATCTTCAGGATGGACGTTAGTGTAGAGTTTTGCAAGAGAGAGTGGCTTCAGTTCAAATCTAGTCCCTGTTCAGGCCATTGTTACCAATGAGAGCTTAAGTCTTAGATAGGCATATATTAGCCAATAAATACACCTTGCCTTTTATTATTGTTTATGTTAACTTCATTACTTTCACTTTCGTGAACAGTTAGAGGACTGAATTGTCTTCAGTGAGAGTTTGTATGGCTACCCATAGACCACTGGTACAGCATTATTAATTTGGAAGCTTGCAAAATCTTGGAAGCTATTTTATGCATATGGTAAATGCATATGGCAACACTTTTATTATCGTTCTTAAAATCTAATCACAAGGAAGGTTGGGTCATAGTCTCCTTTTTCAGCAATTGCTAGATACAGGATTTTATTTTTAAATACTTACCTGAAACAGTTATATTTCAGGAGATCTTTCATAATGATTCTGTTGTTTGGATTTTGCAAAGCCACGTCATTCTTTTTAATCATGTTTTGTCCATCAACAATCAACAATTGTCAGTCTAAGCAGAACTGCATGGCTAACAAAACTCTGGTTCTTAAAAGCTTGCAGTATTTCCTAACTAAAATGCTCAGAAGTGACTAATGATAGTGTCAGCTTGTGGCAGGCTTAAAGAGATGTTTTTCAGGAAGGAATGACCACGCTTATTTAAACATCACGCCCCCAGATGAGAACTCAGATAGGAAATCCAAAAGTCAGTAGTCTTTTCTGAAAATATTTGATTTCATATGTAGAAAAAATGGCCAAAACTTCAAGTCTGTCTACAAGATTTATAATGCCAGTATTAGTCTAGTGTCTAAGCAGTTCGACTTCAAACTCTCACAATAATTTTATTATTTTTATTTTAAAGTCTACTGCTTAATCCAAACATATTGTTTAAAATAATGGCTTTTGTCTTTTTTGCACTGCAAGACCAGTGTTTCAACTACTTTGAAAAGTAGGTTTTAAATCTCATCGTGTAACAAGACAGTCGTAATGTAGAGAGAATTGAAGTTGTTACTTTACGTTTAGTCTGAAATACTGTGAAATATTTTTTTTATTATTTCTCCTTTAAATTTACTTTGAATGGAACATTAGTTCCATCACTAGCAGTTAGGAGTAGCTGCAAGTTGGGAAAGTTAATAAAATTTTCTTGTGCCTTTGTCTTCAAAATCTTATTGTTTAGTGCAGGGAGAATGAAAAAAATAAAGGTTCTAATAATGAACAGTATCTTAATGTATAGTTACCTTTCCTTGTAAACAGCACAATGCAAAGTTCATGATCATTCAGACATCATGATACTGCTATATAATGGAATTTAGATTCTGGCAAAGCACTGTTAATGGTGATTAATAAATAACAACACAGGAACTGGGAGTTCTAAAGAAGACAGAGCTCACAATTTGTAAACTGCCCTAGAACTTAAAAATGGCTTTTGATAAATTATGAACACTGGCAGACCCAGAGGGCTGAAATTCTCAACCCATAGTCTGGAGGATTTACACCAGGTGAAGTTTTAAATTGTTGTTTGTCTGTTTCTGGCTGCTAAATTGAATTAAGACTGCAAAATACCTTTAAGCTAAAGCAGAACTATCTATTTCAAACCAAGAAATTTAAAGCATGAAAATGCTACTTAAACAAAAGCATCACTTGTAATTTTTACATGCTTAGGGATCTATGAGATTGTGGCAAAATTAGTTTATCCAACAATATTATTATATTAGAATAACGTATCCATTACTTTTCACAAGGATTCAACATTTAGTTACAAGCAAAATCATGTTTATGTTGTTTACAAATCAATAACGTGCCTTTAAAAACAACCTCCTTTTTCTGAGGAAAGGTAGGGAGAAAATTAGCACTGGTTGACAGTTATATCAATAGTGAACCCCGTACTGCAATAACCTGTTAAACTTTTTATTGGTATACTTCTACCATTCCTCCAAGTGACATTACTATGTGACCACAACAACGCTGGTTCTGCCACAAGGAAAAAGAAAATCTTATTCTGCAGTTCTCATACCTTTCCTCCTTATAGCAGTTTGAAAAATGGTACAGTTTAAAGTAGTAATAGTGTTGTAGCACTATAAGGATATAAAAGTTCACAATACAGTTTCTCCTCACAAACCTTGCTTCAGTTTTTTATTGATGCAATTTTTTCTGCAGATTGTTTTTCCTTGTAGATTTCTTGGTCCTTTTCTCACATTGTAGAAAATGCTGGTTATATTTCTTAGCAGAGACTGTAGAGTGGGTAGAAAATCCACTTGCTGCAGAAGCATCCAGGTCAGACGGTTCTAGTTCAGTGTGAACTCAGCCAATATGTTTCTGTGTCACTGTATCTAGAAATCCCATCTGCTAACCAGTCTGGCTTGCTCTTGAAACATAACAAGAGAGGAAAAAAACCTTGCTCCCAGAAGTACATGCCTACACTGCAGTGAAAACATGGATTTAGTCTGGGGGTTCTAGGATGAAGGTAGCAAGGATTTCAAATGAGCTGATAGTGCACAAGCTGTGGTGGTGTGCACATGTGGTCTTAGTACTGTGCAGAAAGTTAGAAAAATCTGGTGTGTCTCTTTGTGTACTTTTTACTATATTTTCAACACAAGTTAGTTTATATCAACACAACAGAAGATCAGTAGCTCAGTTACTGGTGCTTTAGTAACCAGGTATTTGCCCTTTTACTTCCCACTGTTTTAATATGCCCAGCTGTTGATTTGTAGTTTAGTTTATATGGCCATTCTAGGCTAAAATCTCCAGATGGTACCAGTGATATGTATGAAATGAGAAATTAGTATATATAAGAAATATGTAAGTATAGATATAAGTATATAGATATATGTATATATAAGTATAGACTAACATAAGTATATACTTATATATAGTATATAAGTATATAAATATAGACTTATATAAGTGTATATAAGAAATATTATACACTGAGATAAGTGTTAGTTTCAGATTTTGATAGACAACAAGTTCCACATGGAGAAAAGCACAGGTGGATTTCCACATTAAAGAAAAACTAATTAAGAGGTACTAATATATAGTAGTATTTATGAATTTTCATTGAGGATGCCAGAGTTAGGGAGGAGTGCATTTTCAGATGAAATGGACATATAACAAAGTATTTATTAAGTAGATTTAACTTATTCAAGTCAAAGCTCGAAAGTAACAGCACAAAGAGAATAGCAAATGTTGTTGCTTGACACTAGAGACAGTGGAGAAGATTTAGGGCTTTATCTTTCTAACAGGATTTAGAGAGCTTAGCACACTCGCAATTTTAGGTCTAATATAGGAGCCGGTTTTGTACACAGGAATTTGACAAGCAAACTTTATTTGATCTCTGTGAGGAGCTTAAAGAAAACTCTAAGGCAAGGCAGTGGAGAACTACCCTTTACGGAATAAGAAATGCTTGAAGTGTCACCCTAATAATTGGCCAGAAGCTCTCTTGGACAATTGTGGTCAGTTCAGTCATATTAACCCTTTTTTTCCTCCTGGTCTTGTGCCGTTTTCTCCTTGTAAGTCCTGAAACATTGCTTCAGGATGTTAGAAAAAGCATGCTGAATCCAGCGCTGAGACTGGCAATGTGGCCAGTCCTGCAGTGCTTTTACAGCAGGTGTGTGATGGTGATGGAGAAGCCATGAGTGGCGTCAGAGAGAACGTGTGACTCCCCAGAGCAGGCTGGCCCTGTAGTCCTTGGATCCAGCATGCTGAGTGCTCCAGTAAAGGTCAGCCTGAGGGCTTCTGGCCACACTGGGTACCAGACATCCTACTGAAAATGTTAGCTGTGCGTCCATGCCTACCACAAGTATGCACTTTGTTGAACGGTGGGAACAATTTTCAGCTCTTTTCAAAACTGAGCCCCAAAACTAGTGCCCACTTCTTGTATAGGATAAGGAAAATGGTGACATTCTTGTTCTTTGTTATTTTCCTGTCAAGAAGAATATTTTAATTCACTTTACTGAGGTTATTCTTGGTTTAGATCAAGAACACAAATTAAAGCAGAATCTCAGTAAAGTTGTTTGAATTCTCTCCATCTCAATGGATCCATTTTCAAGCAAATCAATTTCCTAAAAGGATACTATGAATTATTGGTACCAGCTCTTTATCTATCAAACACTGAATTATTGTCATTTTAACTTTAACCTTTTATCAATATAAGAAATCCTATACTTTATTTTCTCAGAGTTAAATGAGATGAAATACCTGCCAACTGCCTTTCTAGTGGAGGGATGGTATTAAAAAATATTTCTTGAAATGAACTTTTTTTCAGTTTCATACAAAATTACATACTTTGCAGCACAGAAATATACATGATAGCACACAAATTCTGTTTCATTTCTTTAGTTAAGAATAGTTATCTGCTTAATTTTAATTGAAAAAATATATGTTTCTGTTCTTTTTGAAGGAGAACCAGGGTTTTACAATGACAGGGCAAAGTAAGCTTCCAATTACCTTTCTCTGTTTAACAAATAACTTTCTTTGCCCACGGTATTTTCTCTGAAAATAATAAAGCTTTCAAACAAAGAACCTGATAAGGTTATTAGTCTGGGGCAATAAAAAAGTTTGAGTGTAAGCTTAAATGCAATCAGCATCTTTCCTGTTTCTCTGAAAAAGATGTAAATGTCTGAAATGCACGCCGGTTTGACAGGACTCAGACAACTGTATCAACATATCAGTTACATGTTGTGATTCTTCAGTTAGTCCAATGCAATTGAATAATATTCTTTAGTTCTACTTCCTAGTAGCTTTAGGATGAAAATGGAGACTTAATTTATTTTGTCTGATGAGTTTATTTCTAAAATAATGGATATAGGAAAAAGCATATTACTATGCAATGAGAATCAGGCTGGTTTTTGAAAGACTTGCCATCTGAGTATGATTACAATAGCCAGGACAAAAGCATTTAGGAATCAGCCTTATAGTGGGATGATTAAGTAATTTGGAAACACATGCTCACAAAAAAAAATGGGTATGAACCTATGGTCATATACAAGACTACAGCCTCACTACTGAACCTGCTTTCTTTCTGCTCAGGATCTGTTACTTCTACTCTGATCTTCTAAGGCATGTACTATGTTACTGGAGATAAAGGAGAAGTAGCAACCAGTGAAAAAAATAGGCTTCTGACAAAAGAAAATTTTAAGCACCCATTTCTCAGAGTACTTCAAGTATTTCTGCTTGTACTCTTATATGTGACCTGCTGATCTTGGCATCCAGGATCTCCCACAGCAACCACGTCCCACCACAGTGGTGGCTCTGTGGCCTGGGAGATGGCAAGCTTTCTCACAAAACTTTCACAGGAACCAGACTTTGTTCATGCAGTTCATTCCCATTAGGTCATGCAAGTATAAAACATATTTTTTTGAGACAGATTGTACAAGTGAATCCTTCAGAAAAGTCCACCTTTGGAAATATCTGAAAGTACAAATTCATTGAGATTTGTTTGTGCTGTGTGCTAAAAAGAGAGGAAGGTTTTTATTTGGTTTTATTTTTGAAAATATGGGCTGTTTTCAGTTTTTGGGCTTGGATCCTCAAAATCCTTATGCAATTAGCATTCATTATTTTAATAAATGCAGTGTCAAAACTCTGATAAACATGCTACAGCTTATTTTACGACATATATTGCTACCCTTCCTTAGGAATATGCTATGATTTTATGGATTTTATTGCCTTTGTGCTGGTCATTTTTTAATCAGTAACAGTTTGGGAGATTGTAGTTTCATATGTGTAACTACTCTAAGCAAATCCTTCTGTTCTTTGGACTAGTATTTCCACTACCTACATTACATTTTAATGCTTTCTTTTGTGGGTTTCTTTTTTTTAACATTTTTGCAAAACAGGTGCAGGAATAAGTTCTTCGTAGGGAATGATAGGTCTGAGTTGCAGAACACGCAGAAGGGGATAAAAAAGCGCTTGTTGACCTTTTTATGTTTCTGTAAGCTAACTGGTTATCTCACAACTGGTTTAAAACTAGTCAATCTCAAAAGATATCTTAAGATAAGAGGAGGTAAAAAAGCTTTTCATGCCATCTTGACTTTAAATACAGCATTGCTGTGCCACTTCTCTGTCACCCATGTAGATAAAAATGAAGAGCAACTGAAGATCTTCACTGTACTTACAGATTAGTATACACCTGTGATCACAGACGCACTTATTTCTGCAGAAGTAAGAACTACTGGGGTTTATTATAGGTCGTCTTCTGATGCATACCTCAATAGTGTGAAAATGGATTAAACTGTTGTACATTGCCCCCCTAGAAACAGTGTGTTCATGACTTAAAATTTCTGGCATTTTATAACAGAAATCAAGAGCTATTGTGACTTAAGGGAAAAAAAATATAAGCTTGTCATTGGGCTAGATCAACTGTGTTATTTCTGTAGCTAAAATGAAGCACAAGCTAAGTGAAGTTTATTCTTTACATGCAACTATCTCTTCTTAAATGAGAACAAAGTTAATATTTTGAAGCATGTAAACCTAAAATACCTTTGACTTCCTGCAACATCCTCAGGAAGGAATGCATAAAAATGTACTATTCATACCTGGCAAGGACACAAAGATGTACTGTGAACACATCTCTTCAATTTTCTAGTTTTCCCATTAGTATTTTATGCAATTAAATGGTAAAATTATTGTTCAGTGCAAGGTGCTCAGACTCACTCATTCTACGACAGCACATATGCCCGATGAAGTCACCCCCAATGATGTAGTCCCTGACAACTTCACAATGAATGATTTTGTCCTGATGTTACCAGCTGAGATGGGACTATTATATTATTGTATCCACTTTAGAGAGGGGGAACGTGAGACACAGAATGATGTGCTCAAGGTCATGCAAGAAAACAGGAATAGGCAAAAATGGAGTTTTCTAAGTAACTTCCAAAAAGTTATAAGCCTAGATGCATTTGAAAAATCTCACAAGGCAACCTATTTTCAATCTTAACTGTTTGAATGCCTTTACGACCTGTCCCTTATCACTATGAAAAAAATGTTGGTCCTGTAGCTGAACAATAGCTTGTGCCACTCAAGATTCTCAAAATTGTGCTGCAAAGTAGAAGAAGGTGTCCCATTCTGTATAATTTAAACTGTTTGCAGAAAATAACAATATTGGTGAGAAATAAAAAAACCCAAAAGCTCAAACCTGAGGGCTTTCTGGCAAAATAGACAGGTAGATTTAAAAATAGCAAGCACCATACATATTTGGGAATTTATGTTTACAAAAAAAGAGAATAACAAAAAGTGTTGAATCATTACTGCAAATAAAAAGTGAATTCAAATCTCATATGCTTTGAAGTGAATTAGCATGATGTAAAAATGTATTTATAAGTGGAAAAGAGAGATAAGACATCTTTGGTGTATAATTTTTCTATTGTGCATTTGTTAGTCCTTAATCTCATATTTAAAACATTTCTCCTCAGGGAACAGAAGCAGCGTTTATGTGATTTACAAGAAAAATTACATATTAACTAAAAAATAGCCAAAATTTGATTAAAACAGTTCAGGAATAATCCACCACTTGATTACCATTGGTCCAAGCTCTTCAATGAAATTCTTTAGTAATATACATATTTCCAAAAATCAGGGTGACTTTTCTTTTTGTTAGTAATTTAATAATGACCAAATTTTGAATTACTTATCAATCCAAGGGCCAGTTTTACTTTGATCTATTTTGAGAACTTTTTCCAGCAATATGTAGTCTTATGCTGCATTCTCTGAATGGGAAAGTTCAGTAGAGAAGCAAAATAAACTTAATAATATATACAAATAAACAAGTATACATTTTTAATGCATCCCGAGGCAAACATGCAAGGATTACTGTCTAAACCAGCTGTATCTCTGTTCATCTCTAGATGTACTAGTGTGCATTGTAGGTGTTATATACATTTGTATAAATAGTTGTGGAACAGTATCTATANTGTTTTGATGTTGGAAAAGAGGGAAAGTTGCTGTAATAGCTAAAATAGAGTAGATCTCACAGGCGTTTTAAGGGTATTTCAAATTTATATAGAGAGGGTTTTTTGCCCCTTTGCTTTTCTGTTTAGAAGACAGTGCTTTGCTATGGGGGCATGGGATGTGTGGTTATTAAATGAAATCACTTGGTGTGTTAAAGTATTTTCACCTCCCTTTGCTTCTTTAAATAAGGCAGTCTTCAGGGAGCTGGCCACGCTAGCAGGGAGTGTAGTTACTTGAAAGGAGAGGTGTGGGATTGGATGTTTGTTTTAATGTAAGATGTACAAGGTATGTCCAATGAACTAGTGAAAAAACAAAGATAACTTTCTCTGTAAGTATGAATTGGTGTTTTGTCTGATGTTTTATAAAGTATTTTGAGACTTTCAGATAGCCTTTTTAAGGTACCCCTTCTGTTGTGTTTCTGTCTGATAAATGCATCTGTTCTGTTGTTGTCTGGTGCTAATACACTTTTACTTCAAATGTATTTTAATTGTCATAGATA
>VYZW01026665.1:3450-20491 GCA_013401315.1 Balaeniceps rex
TGATAAAGATGTTGAACAGAACTGGCCCCAACACTGAGCCCTGGGGAACACCACTCATGACCGGCCTCCAGCTGGATTTAACTCCATTCACCACCACCCTTTGGGCCCGGCCATCCAGCCGGTTTTTAACCCAGCACAGAGTATGCCTGTCCAGGCCATGGGCAGCCAGTTTCTCCAGGAGAATGATGTGGGAGATGGTGTCAAAGGCTTTACTAAAGTCCAGGTAGACAACATCCACAGCCTTTCCCTCATCCACTAAGCGGGTCACCTTGTCACTAAGTGGGTCACTTTGTCAGGGGTAAAACCTGCTGCGCAACAGCAACTGAGAGAGAGGACTGAAAATATGTGAGAGAAACAACTATGCAGACACCGAGGTCAGTGAAGAAGGAGGGGGAGGAGGCGTTCCAGGCACCGGAGCAGAGATTCCCCTGCAGCCCTTGGAGAAGACCATGGTGAGGCAGGTTGTCCCCCTGTAGCCCATAGAGGTCCACGGTGGAGCAGATATCCACCCTGCAGCCAGTGGAGGACCCCACGCCGAGCAGGTGGATGTGCCCTGAAGGAAGCTGTGACCCTGTGGATAGCCCACGCTGTCGCACGTTTTCTGGCAGGACCTGTGGCCCTGTGGGGGACCCATGCTGGAGCAGCCTGTTCCTGAAGGACTGCACCCCATGGAAAGGACCCATGCTGGAGCAGTTCATGAAGAACTGCAGCCCGTGGGAAGGACCTATGTTGGAGAAGGTTGTGAAAGACTGTCTCCCATGGGTGGGACCCCACGCTGGAGCAGGGGAAGAGTGTGGAGTCCTCCCCCTGAGGAGGAAGGAGTGGCAGAGACAACGTGTGATGAACGGATCGCAACCTCCATTCCTTGTCCCCCTGCTCTGCTCGGGGGGAGGAGGTGGAAGAGTTGGGAGCGAAGTTGAGCCTGGGAAGAAGGGAGGCGTGGGGGGGAAGGTATTTTAAGATTTGTTCTTATTTCTCACTATCCTACTCTGTTATTAATTGGCAATAAATTAATTTAATTTTCCCCAAGTCAAGTCTGTTTTGCCCGTTACGATAATTGCTGTCCTTATCTCAACCCACGAGCCTTTCATCACATTTTCTCTCCCCTGTCCAGCTGAGGAGGGGGAGTGATAGAGCAGCTTTGGTGGGCACCTGGCAGCTAGCCAAGGCCAACCCACCACTCCTCCAGGTTGTGACCATGTTTATAAATCTCTAATAGTTAAGGAACAGGATTCTTTTCCCATGTAACTTTTTGACAAGGGATGATGACTTATCGTTTTGGCTGATTCCACAAGTTCATGTAAAGTGATCTAAAGAATTTCCTAAGCAAGCAACTGAATTTACAGTTGCTTGTGGATTCAGCGTTGTTTATGAATGTTGATTTTAATTGCTAGGCATTTTTTAAATATGAGGTATATGTAGCCATAGTTGTGACAATTACTGTAGTTATGTTGATTGGTGTGCTATCATACATAGAAATGATCACAAGCAAGTTTTGTTTTGACTTTATGTACTTTATTCAGACAGGTTCAATAAAACCACAAACAAGAAGTCAACTCAAACTACAAAAAGAGAGTTTCTTCCTGTATGTGCCTTTGAAGCTACTGTTTTGGATTTCCTCAAGTTGCAGAATTCAGGAAGTAGTGAGGTATTGGATGTACAGTATGAAAACAGATCAATATGTTCAGCAGAAAGGGATGTTATGTGCCTTAGTCAACCACAGACATCTCCTTTGTTGAACACAGAGATTAGCTGATGCTTTCATGTTGCAGAGCTCATAAAAATAAAAGTTGTGTACAGTTCAATAAACTATTTTTGCATTCAGTATGGTATGTTAATTACCTGTTTAAGTAGCTTGTAAGCAAGAAGTTTCATAGCCAAAGATTTTACAGTTCCTTTTGTTAATGGTGCTGTCAGTGCTTTCCATCTCCTCTTTTTTACTCTTTCTCACTATTCCTTCCTTGACTGTGCTGGTGGTAGATAGGGGAAAGCCAAGTACTTTTAGAATTTAGGTTGGCGCTACTATGATCTAGACTTCTAGCTTGCCTATACAGAGCACATATGTTCCCTGAAGTTTCTTAATGGACGATTGGTTTCTCTCTCTCATGGAAATAATATCCAACAGTTTTAACAGATTATAAAAGGAATCCTGTATCGGTAATATTGTTCTTAATTGCTTTGTGCTAAAGGATAAGAATAAAAAACTGAGCTCTTGAAGGAGGGGAAAAAATACTGTGAAGATTTAAGGGTTGTGTAACTTCATTCTTGTTGTGTTCTTTGGTTCTACAGTTGTTAGTAAATACAATACTGACACATTCAGCAGCATGTCAGAGTTGTATCAGAGTTTTCAACAGTGATTAACGGTGAATCTTGCTTCCTTTCGAAGGATCCAAGTAACATAATACTTGCAGTTTTCCACTGCAAGGCAGAAACTGGATGTGATGGAAAAAAATAGCTTGTTGCTGTCACTAATTTTCATTGCTAGCTATAATTTGATGATGGACTTTGTTTTTTTAATGTTCTTAGAATCATAATGTTCATTCTTAGAATCATTATTTGGATGCTGTTGTAAAATGTAAGTAGACATCATCTTGCTTGTACAGCAGTAGAGAGGCATCTGCTTGTATTTTGTAATGTATTAGGGTTCAAATGATGGTTATACTAAGAGCAACAAAAAAAGTTGGGCTACTGTGATGGTTTGACCCTGGCTGGCAGTTAAGCCCCCCACCAAGTTGTTTGCTCACTCTCTTCTCCCTCAGCAGGATGGGGGAGAGAATCAGAAGGGCAAAAGCAAGAAAAACTCATGAGATAAAGACAGTTTAATATGTGAAGGGGAGGGGGAAGGAACAAACAAAACAAGTGATGCAAAGTCAATCACTTACCACCTCCCACCAGCAGACTGATGCCCAGCCAGTCTCTGAGCAATGGCTACCTTGGAAAAATCCCCCCTCTCCCAGTTTTATTGCTGAGCATGACTTTATATAGCATGGAACATCTCTTTGGTCAGTTCAGATCAGCTGTCCCAACTGTGTCCCTTCCCAACTTCTTGTGCACCCCCCAGCCTACTCACTGAGGGCAGGGCGAGGCGAAGGCCTTGAACCTGTGCAAGCACTGTTCAGCAATAATTAAAGCATTGGTGTGTTATCAATGCTGTTTAAGGCACAAATTGAAAACATAGCACCATATGGGCTTCTTTGAAGAAAATTAACTCCATCCCAGACAGACCCAGTACAGCACCTTTATCTGTGCGTGGGTTGGGAATTTTTTTGTTCAGCTCAATTTAGACCAGTGCTTATATTCCTATTTTTATGATATCTGACTATCTATTTTATAGGAAGATGTTTCTATGAAAAGCAAAGATTCATCAAAAACTTCAGATGAAACAGGAGCCAGGTTAATTCCCTCTTCATTTGATGGTAGAGGTAAGTGCTACAGACATAAATTATTTCCCCATATTTGAACTGTTTGTGTTGTAATAATCAAATATAAGTATATAATTCACATAAAGGTGCTGCTATAGAAATCCACTGTAGAGCCCTACCCTAGCTCCATAGGAACTTATACAATGCACCTTTGTCTTATAAACAGGATGTGATTGTTAGAAAGCAGAAGCGTAACTGATATATGGTTAACCTGGTCAAGAAACAATGAAGAACTACTTAGATCTGCCAAAAGGGGAAGAAACTGGGCAAAAGGTAATTCCGGCAGGGGGAGATCGCGACCACCGACTCACGGACCACCTACCCCAATTACACCACCGACTCAAATGAAGAGGCCAAGAAACAATGACTGGGCATGCGCACTAATTTACATGCTAGGCGAAGAAAGTTTAGCCAATCACCTAATAGGAAGATATTGCATATGTATTAGAAAGTTGACTATGAAAATGCTTTGTGTATAAATAAACCTAGGTCTGTGTAAACTGGTATGCACATTAGGCGGAATGATCCCCCGTGCATCCGGCGCTGTAATAAAGAGAATGCCTGCTTCTTAATGCTACATTGGTGTTAAGAGGTTTATTCCTGATTTCGGTGACAGTTTTATCACATTAATTTGAAAAGATAAAGTATTCTCAGGAACTGTTGAACAATAAAATAAACAAGGAATTAAACAGGAAAAAAACCCAAACCAACCAAACAAACCCCAAAAACCCAACCCTATTCTAGGGGCCTTTTAGTAAAGCAGATTGGATGTATCTCTATAAAAGACCCTTCTAAAACACTCTAATTTTGCAATTTGTAACATTTGTAAAAGTTTTTTATTTAACCCAACTTTTCTTGAAATACAGACATATAATTATGAGGTTAATTCAAGTGAGAAATCATTGAAAGTTAATTTTTCAGGAGTGAGATGCTTTTAAAAACAAACAAAAAAACCCAGCAACAAACCCCCCACACACACCCCCAACAACCTTGGAAGCAAATATTTGAATGCATTTAATATTTCTTGTATCTTCATTAATATGCAAGTTTATCATGTGCTGTTTAGTGTGTACTGTGTTAATGGCTTTGATCAATTTCAAATAATACAAAGCTGTATCAGTTTCTTTCAGATGAGAAAACCACTTATGGTTCACTTGGTTATAGATTTCACTAGCAGTTCAAAATTCGGTTTGTCCTCTTTTTCTCTGTGATCTCATTGATGCGGTGTTGCTGCAGTTGTCTCCCATGTTGTTTACAAGGAAAGTAATGCATATTGATTTATTGGAATTCTATTGAGTAATTTTCAATTCTTTTCAAGAATAAATGAGAGGTAAATATTTGATCAGTCTTCATAAACAGATTTGCTTTAAAAAGTTGACAGTCTAGTATTGTACTTTTTTGATTTTGTGACATATGTTGTTTCTGTCAAGGCTGTTTTTTGAAGAAGATAGTGGAGAACTGTTGTGCTGAAATGTCCCATTTGTTGTTTTGTTTACTTGTTGTCTAATTATGGGGATGCAGAGGGGTTTTCTGTTTGTTTGTTGGTTTGTTTTTAATTGTCACAATATATCAAGTGGTGTTACAAGCAAAAAGCAGGTGTGGATCCCTCAGGGACCAGGCACAACACTCAGCAGGTGAAAGCTTTGGCTTTAATGAAAGCGTAGTGTTATCACAGTGGGAGCCCCAGGACACAGACGCTAATCAAAATGGGGACCTGGCGCAGTGGAGCCCTGCTCGGGAGTGAAGCTCAAAGGAAAGCACCGCAGGGGTGGATAATAAAACTTGCACTGATTAACATATCATACATATGCAATGTCCTGTTTTGCTCATTAGGGAACTTGCTGACGTAATGCAGTTGCTGTTGTACGAATTCGGAGATCCGCAGCTGGCCTCCCTCGTTGGCGCCCATGCAAAAGTAGGTGCAGATGGGAGGAGCGAACTATCCTGGGTTACCGTGACAACGAGATAAAACGTGCTTGGGACTCTACATGCTCGGATGGGGGAGGCAAACTATGCTGGCTTACTGTAACAAAGTCTTCTCACACCCTACATAGAATCTGTCACAATTTGTATTGTTAACATTCCATGTAAGATTCCAGAGTTTTAGACTAGCAAAAAACATGATCATTTGTTATTGCTGACTCATCATTGCAGGTCCATGAGGATTTCAGGTCAGAACCAATACAAGCTTGTACTCTGTTACATTTAAATTGAAAGCATGTTTGGGTTTGATTGTAATGCAGAGTGTAATCATAATTGCTTGTTTTTCCCACCCAGGTTGAATTTGTGCTCTGGGACATTCTAATGCACCACGGGGCTCTATCATAAGAATGTGCCTTAAAAGGTTGGTGTTGATAATTTGGAGTGTTGGGGAGTAAGTATGCCAAATTATGTTGATACCAAGATGCTTCAGAAACAGGTTCAGCTAACCACCCAAATTTGGTATCTGATGACTGAAGGTAGTGTAGGCAATACCAACAATCCAGTACTATACCTAATTGAGAAATTGTATTCATAAATTGAATGATATGATTATTGTTCCATTCTCAAGATAAGGAAAAACAAGATACAAATAAGGATAAGCACAGTACAACAGATTTCATCATCATTTTAAGGTTATGATTTCCTGGATGCACTCTAGTCTCATCCAGGCCAAAGGATCCGTCCGGGTAGGATTTGTTACCTGAAAGAGATAAGAGATTATCCGGTCTTGGAGATTATCCAAGCTTCAGTGATAGTTAAAGAGAGTCCCCATTTGGAAATGGCTATCCATATGCCTTTTTCTTGGGGAGACAGTAAAGTGACAGACATTTTACCCATTGAAGGATGGTCAATAAGAACAGTGTCACCCTGAGAAAAATGACAGGTTGACAGTGGGATTTCTGGAGGTTTTGTGGGATGGTTAGTGGGAAAATGAGCTCATTCCACTGGGCATCCAGTGGGTGTCTGTCAGTTATTTAGGTGTCAGATGGCCTTGGGTAAGACTTTACCCCATTTTCTTGTATATAAATTTTGTCCTAGAACTCATTTTAAAAGACCATTCCACCTCTCAACCATGCCATTACTTTGAGGTCTATAGGGTAGGTGGAATACCCAGGTGACTCCATGGTGTTCACACCATTCTTGGACAATTTTTTTTTTTACAGTGAGTGCTGTTGTCAGATTGCACGGTGGAGGGCATAGGAGTATCAGCAAACCATGGATTAAGCCCTGCCACAGTGGCAAGACCATCAGCTCTCCAGCAGGGGAAAGCTTTCCCTAAACCCGATATCATTTCAACTCCAGTAAGTATATAGCGCCACCCCTCGGGTGTTCAGGGAGAGATCCAACGTAATCTATTTGCCGAGTGGACCAGGGGACATTACCGTCTCTGATTAGCAAAAATCTGTCCTTCCTTGCAATGTTTTCTGATTTCTGCACATATTTCACAGCTGGAGATCAAGTTAGGTGCTTGCCGAGTGCTTAGTGGTGTCACGAAAATTCGCAACTAGCCCGTGCTAACCGAGGAGAAAGGCCAGGACGCAAAGTATAGAATTACAAGGGTAAATATTCATGCGCATGAGGTGTCCCAGCCAAATTGGGGCACCCCGAATGTGGTTTTACACGGGGTTCTTACACCCTTCAAGCATTCAGGTACAACATGATTTGATTAATCACTGTTGTGGTTTAACCCCAGTCGGCAACTAAGCACCACGCAGCCGCTCGCTCACCCTCCCCCTGCCCCCGGTGGGATGGGGGAGAGAATCGGAAGGGCAAGAGTAAGAAAACTCATGGGTTGAGATAAGAACAGTTTAATAATTGAAATAAAATAATAATAATAATAATAATAATAATAATAATAATAATAATAATTGCAATGAAAAGGAGAACAAGAGAGACAAACAAAACCCAGGGAAAAGAAAACAAGTGATGCAACCGCTCACCACCTGCCGACCAACACCCAGCCAGTCCCCGAGCAGCGATCGCTGCCCCCTGGCCAACTCCCCCCAGTTTATATACTGAGCATGACGTCATATGGTATGGAATAGCCCTTTGGTCAATTTGGATCAACTATCTTGACTGCGCCCCCTCCCAGTTTCTCGTGCACCTGGCAGAGCATGGGAAGCTGAAAAAGAAAGTCCTTGACTAGCCTAAGCACTACTTAGCAACAACTAAAACATCAGTGTGTTATCAGCATTCTTCTCATCCTAAATCCAAAACACAGCACTATGCCAGCTACTAGGAAGAAAAGTAACTCTAACCCAGCCAAAACCAGGACAAAAGGAAGAGGAAGGGGGGACATTCATTATTTACATTTGTCTTCTGGAGCAACCACTATGCGTACTGAAGCCCTGCTTCCCAGGAAGTGGCTGGACATCGCCTGCTGATGGGAAGTAGAGAATAAAATCTTTGTTTTCCTTTTGCTTCCCCACATGGCCTTTGCTTTTGCTTTTTTAATTAAACTGCCTTTGTCCTGACTCGTGAGTTTTTTTCATCTCATTTTCTCCCCGCCTGTCCTGCTGAGGAGGGGAGTGATAGAGTGGCTTGATGTCACCTGGCGTTAACAAAGTTAATACACTTTCATACTATAAAGACTGATTGATATAATAGGGAAGGGAATTTTCATAAAAGTGGCCACCCCCTAATGTGTGCTTGTTTAAGTAAATCATCTGTACTAGTATGTCCTAATGAAGCATGCAGCCAGTGGGCTAATCTGTTCCATTTAGTGGAATCAGGGTCTATAGCAATATTAATTCGAGGTAGCCGGTCAGCCTTGGCATCGAGTTCGGCTTCCTTAGTGTTAGCTTTTTGCGGGGCAGGTACATGTCCTACTCGAAGGGAATGGGACAAAGCTAATTGATATAATTTTTCCCAATATGGGCATCCCCAAACTTCTTTCCCTGCTTGCCAGTCATGTTGTTGCCAGTTTCCAAGCCACTGGGTGGCTCCAGCCCATACAGCATAGGAGTCAGTATAAACCTAGTCGACTCCAGCTTCAAAAGCTTGGGTGATGGCCAGTAATTCAGCCAATTGGGCTGAACCTTTTCTTTCCTCAGTTAACTTTGCTTTTCCATCAGCAGAAATAGCCGTGGCTTTACCAAACCAAACAGTGTTTTTTAGATGGGCACTTCCATCTGTAAACCCCACTCCTGAAGTATTATTAGGGTTAAAAGGAGGGGCATCTTGTATAGGAGAGGATGGCATGCCTCTTTCATATTCTTGAGGTAGTCCTATTCGAGTTACAGTTTCAGTGAGAGTCCTTCCTGAATGATGTTTCCCAGAAGGACAGCATGATGATGAATGTAAAGTGCCCACCACTGAACTGCAAATTTTTGGGCTAGCCCTAGGGGTAGCTCTCAGCCTTCTATAATATCTTTTAAGATAGGGAGAGGAGTATGCAGAGTGACTGTACAATTTGTAGTAAGATTTTCCGTTTCCCTGTGTCCTGGTTTCGGCTGGGATAGAGTTAATTTTCTTCCTAGTAGCTGGCATAGTGCTGTGGTTTGGATTTAGGATGAGAAGAATGCTGATAACACACTGATGTTTTAGTTGTTGCTAAGTAGTACTGACACTAGTCAAGGACTTTTCCAGCTTCCCATCCTCTGCCAGGTACACAAGGAACTGGGAGGGGGCACAGCCAGGACAGCTGACCCAAACTGACCAAAGGGGTACTCCATACCATATGACGTCATGCTGGGTATATAAACTGGGGGGAGTTGGCCGGGAGGCAGCGATCGCTGCTTGGGGACTGGCTGAGCATCGGTCGGTGGGTGGTGAGCAATTGCATTGTGCATCACTTGTTTGGTATATTCTTTTATCATCATTATTATTATTATCTTCCTCTGCTGTCCTATTAAACTGCCTTTATCTCAACCCACAGGTTTTACTATTTTTTTCAATTGTCTCCCCCATCCCACCGGGGGCAGGGGGGAGGGTGAGTGAGCAGCTGTGTGGTGCTTAGTTGCCAACTGGGGTTAAACCACAACACCCTAATAGCGGTATAAGCTGCCATGCGCGCCTTTTCATATGGGGTGTAGTTACATTAGGAATTCTGCCTATATGACCCAAATTTGATGAGATAAGGGTGCTGAGCGCCACTTTCTTGCCATAAACCATATCCGTGGCCATGTTCTCCCACTGTGAGGTGTAAGTGGAATGGAGCAGTAGAATGAATGGGACCTAGTGATTGATATATTTTAATTTCTTCTGTTAAAGTGAGAAACGCAGTTTCATGACTGGGAGTCCGCTCCCAGTTTTGTTTTTTTTTTCTTAAGTAAATTATATAGAGGCCAAGCTATCTGTGCAAACAATGGGATGTGGTCCCTCCAAAACCCTAGAGCGCCTAAGCACTCTCGCAGAGATTTTTTTATCGGGGGGAGGGGAGATATATTTAGCAGGGTATCAAGGGTCGAAGTTGGGATTGATTTTCTTCCCCCTATCCATCGGGTTCCTAGAAAGGTAACTTCCTGGTTAGGGCCCTGGCATTTTTCGGGTGATATTTCTAGTCCTAATCGGGTTAAGTATTCCCAAATTTGTGTTAGCAGCTTCATGAACTATGTCTTCAGTGAGGCCTCCTATTAAAATATCATCAATATATTGGAATCAAGTTATATCAGGAGGTAATGGGCAATTGCATAATTCTTTGACTAAGGCAGAATGAGCTATAGTGGGTAAGTGCTTAAATCCCTGAGGAAGCCAGGTAAAAGTATACTGCAAACCTTTCCAAGTGAAGGCGAAATGTTTCTTGTCCTCAGGTTAGAGTGGCACCATAAAGAACATATCTTTAATATCTAGGGTGGCCATCCAGGGAAAGGCATGATTTTCCAATTCTTGGACTATATCTAAGATTGAAGGCACTGCAGCAGTTAATAGTCTGGTGTGGCTATTCAAGCATCGATAATCTATGGTGAGTCACCACTTACCATTAGGTTTCTTAACAGGCCACACCAGAGAATTAAAGGGGGAGTGCATTTCTTCTATAATGCCGTGTTTAAGAATGTCTTGAATTAAAGTGGTTACAGGTTTGTGTGCTTCAGAGGATTTGGTGTGCGTGATGGTAGAAGGGGGTAAAGTCAGGGCGGCTTATAAAAGATTTATTACTGCCAGTCCTGGCACTATTTCTTCGTCAGTTATCCCAATAGCCCATTTAGTATTGTCCTATACCCAACTTTTGCCTTTCAGAATATCCATACTTAATATATTTAGGTTTCCTAATAACATTTGGTATTTTTGTGGGGCACAAAAAGGAAGTTCCAATTTTACTTTAACAGTTGAATAAGGAGCTACTGTTCTGTTTACTCCAGTTATTAATATTTTTTTATGCTTTAACGGGGCAGCTCCAGGGCATGATTCCACCTTAATCATGGATAATTGTGCCCCAGTATCTATGAGGAAATTAGTTTATCATGCACTATGGCCCAAAGTGTGGGGCTCAGTCCTCGAGTAGCGGAAGGTAGGGCCACTTGTACCTCCACCAGTCTGGGCCCCCTATCTAGTTTCCCTGATACTGCCTTTTGATAGAAGATAGGTCAGGATATTGTTGTGGTTTAAAAGGGTTTCCTTCCAAATGAGGGGCACTAGGTGGAGATGTAGACAGCCTTTCCTCCTTTTCCCCTCTTTCAGCTAGAAATGTTAGTTTCTCAGTGGGCAGGCGGTGGAGAAAGTCACGGGTATACCCCTGATTTAGACAGGTACACTACCACTTGTTTTGCTCAGCTCACTCGTTTTCAGTTTGATTAGGACATTCCTTAACAGTATTATTTTGTTTGTTTAAATTAGCCCGTTGACTTTGTGGGATATTTGTTTGATTTCTGGGTCAGATCGAGGTGGTTAAGATCTGCCGCCATTCCCTTTGTATGGGAGGGTCAAGGCTTAGTTCTCGCATTTGTGCAATGGTCTGCCAATGGAGCACTTGTGAAAAAGGGGGTCCTGTGGGTAAACCCTGCCGTAGCTGCATAAAACCTAATTTTCCTGACCCCACAGCTCCTTACCCAACAGACCTCAAATCAGGGGATGTAGCAAGAGTGTCCCAAGGACTAGGCTCATCACCTTGGGCTTCATCCTTATGCAATAAAGTCACTATAGCTGCTTGTAACAACGCCTCCTGCAATTCATTTGGGCCTTGCCAATTGAGGTTACTTACCTCAATCTTGATAATGGACCCCTCTCGCCCATTTAATAGCTAAAGTACATAAGGTTTGGGCAGCATCCCCTCGGAGGGTGAGGAAATATTTAGCGAGGAAGATTTTAGCAATCAGCGTAGCTTATTGTGTACTTTTTAAAGTCAGATTCTAGATTATGATTATCGTATAACGTGCTGATTATTAAGAATTTGACCCAATCTGCAGAGGGTCCAGGTGACTGAAAAGTTTAGGTAACTGAAATTTTAGGTAATAGGAAAGCTATGCTAACTGCTAGAAATTCTGGGTAATGATAAGCTATGCTGATTGCTAAAACTGTATATAATAATAAAGCTCTGATTATAACTATAACTCTGTGGCCAGTTCTCATTCTACCAAGGATCCTTAAAAGAACCTGCCTGTCCCCATAGGGTTGGGTAGCGTCAGGTGACAGTGGGTATTTGTGTTGAAGTACATCTTCCAGTTAACTTAAAAACGTTTTAGAGCTTGTATTTCCTTAGCAGATTGTTGGTGGGTCAACTTAAGTTGTTTGGTATTATACTCACCCATACCAAATTACTGTTCTTTTAAAAAACAGTAATTAGTTTGCTTTGGGAATGGACTTGTACCAGCATATAAAAGCAGCTTCATCCTCAACCTGCCACCAACACAGCACATTAGCTGAGCCTCCCTGCTTGCTGCACCACCAGCAAACCGCATCCTCTCTCCTGATCCAGGTGAGCCTGACTGGGGGCCCCTTCACCCCACGTCCTGACCACATTAAGCTCAAACACTGCTTCCCTAGCCCAGCTTACACAGCAGCCAAGCCTCAGGCTGAGGACCAAGCACTGTGGTCCCCAAGGGAGATGCTGGACTTGAACCTCTGGGAACATGAGCTTTGTTTTATTCACCTTTACCTTCCCCAGTAACTTACAGAAAGTATGTAAATAGGTATCATTGACAAATGCTGAGTGAGGGGAACACACAGGCTCTATTGCAGTGCTGCAGTGAGCTGGAATGATACACAGAATGAGTTTATGAAGAACTCTCATGATGTACTGTTACAATGCAAACCCCCTAACTATACCTTTAATAAACAAACCATCACCCCATAACACTTTGCTGTTAGCAACCTGACAGATCAGCAATCCCTTAAGGCTTGTCCACCCAGTAAATTTTAAGCCAAACAGCTGAACCAGCTCTATTCACATGAGGAAGCTGAATTAGAAGGCAAGAGGCTTAAAGAACAACACTTTCCATACCTATCAAAGGATATACAGAAATAGCAAATGTTCTTAGAGAATTTAAGTTTGCTGCCATACTGCAGAACTCTTCCCCACAAACACAGCCCTTAAAGGATGCCATCATTCAAGGCATTAGTGTTAGCCAGTGCTCCAAAGTCTTTACAAATCTTCAGTCCCTTTTCCTTGCAATATGCAAACAGTAACCACACTCGTCTCATTAAAAAGCTTCTCTACCTACGCATCTCCAAAAGGGAAATAAGGTAAGGATTAATCAGGGACTTTCACAAAAAGGAACTTTACCTTTAGAATGGCTGATGGTATCTAAAGAAATAAAGAATGAATAGTTGCTTTAAAGAAAAATAGGATAAGGAACTAAGACAAGGCAAAAAAATCTCTCAAGTACAGCATCTTTAAAATTCGTTCATCATAAAAAAAGCTCTGAGTTCTCTTAACACTAGTTAATTTTATAAATTCATAATCTTAGTAGTAGAGCCCTCCCATTTCATGATGACATCATTGTTATAAAATGTGCACTAGATATTACAAACATTTTAATATACTGTATAAGCAAAAATACAAAGTACAATATAAGAATATATAAAATTGAACTCTCCACACTACTACATGCACAATTCAACATAGAGAAGCCCTTGGGCTGTTCCTTGAGGCAGGGATGTATAGCCCTTCTCCTCTGACCATTCAGAAAAAAAGACTGACTAACCCCCAACCCATCTTTCTGATTCATGGAAATGGTGGGAAATGCTGTAACCATCCCAATAAGTTCTTTTAACNCTACCACTTGTTTTGCTCAGCTCACTCGTTTTCAGTTTGATTAGGACATTCCTTAACAGTATTATTTTGTTTGTTTAAATTAGCCCGTTGACTTTGTGGGATATTTGTTTGATTTCTGGGTCAGATCGAGGTGGTTAAGATCTGCCGCCATTCCCTTTGTATGGGAGGGTCAAGGCTTAGTTCTCGCATTTGTGCAATGGTCTGCCAATGGAGCACTTGTGAAAAAGGGGGTCCTGTGGGTAAACCCTGCCGTAGCTGCATAAAACCTAATTTTCCTGACCCCACAGCTCCTTACCCAACAGACCTCAAATCAGGGGATGTAGCAAGAGTGTCCCAAGGACTAGGCTCATCACCTTGGGCTTCATCCTTATGCAATAAAGTCACTATAGCTGCTTGTAACAACGCCTCCTGCAATTCATTTGGGCCTTGCCAATTGAGGTTACTTACCTCAATCTTGATAATGGACCCCTCTCGCCCATTTAATAGCTAAAGTACATAAGGTTTGGGCAGCATCCCCTCGGAGGGTGAGGAAATATTTAGCGAGGAAGATTTTAGCAATCAGCGTAGCTTATTGTGTACTTTTTAAAGTCAGATTCTAGATTATGATTATCGTATAACGTGCTGATTATTAAGAATTTGACCCAATCTGCAGAGGGTCCAGGTGACTGAAAAGTTTAGGTAACTGAAATTTTAGGTAATAGGAAAGCTATGCTAACTGCTAGAAATTCTGGGTAATGATAAGCTATGCTGATTGCTAAAACTGTATATAATAATAAAGCTCTGATTATAACTATAACTCTGTGGCCAGTTCTCATTCTACCAAGGATCCTTAAAAGAACCTGCCTGTCCCCATAGGGTTGGGTAGCGTCAGGTGACAGTGGGTATTTGTGTTGAAGTACATCTTCCAGTTAACTTAAAAACGTTTTAGAGCTTGTATTTCCTTAGCAGATTGTTGGTGGGTCAACTTAAGTTGTTTGGTATTATACTCACCCATACCAAATTACTGTTCTTTTAAAAAACAGTAATTAGTTTGCTTTGGGAATGGACTTGTACCAGCATATAAAAGCAGCTTCATCCTCAACCTGCCACCAACACAGCACATTAGCTGAGCCTCCCTGCTTGCTGCACCACCAGCAAACCGCATCCTCTCTCCTGATCCAGGTGAGCCTGACTGGGGGCCCCTTCACCCCACGTCCTGACCACATTAAGCTCAAACACTGCTTCCCTAGCCCAGCTTACACAGCAGCCAAGCCTCAGGCTGAGGACCAAGCACTGTGGTCCCCAAGGGAGATGCTGGACTTGAACCTCTGGGAACATGAGCTTTGTTTTATTCACCTTTACCTTCCCCAGTAACTTACAGAAAGTATGTAAATAGGTATCATTGACAAATGCTGAGTGAGGGGAACACACAGGCTCTATTGCAGTGCTGCAGTGAGCTGGAATGATACACAGAATGAGTTTATGAAGAACTCTCATGATGTACTGTTACAATGCAAACCCCCTAACTATACCTTTAATAAACAAACCATCACCCCATAACACTTTGCTGTTAGCAACCTGACAGATCAGCAATCCCTTAAGGCTTGTCCACCCAGTAAATTTTAAGCCAAACAGCTGAACCAGCTCTATTCACATGAGGAAGCTGAATTAGAAGGCAAGAGGCTTAAAGAACAACACTTTCCATACCTATCAAAGGATATACAGAAATAGCAAATGTTCTTAGAGAATTTAAGTTTGCTGCCATACTGCAGAACTCTTCCCCACAAACACAGCCCTTAAAGGATGCCATCATTCAAGGCATTAGTGTTAGCCAGTGCTCCAAAGTCTTTACAAATCTTCAGTCCCTTTTCCTTGCAATATGCAAACAGTAACCACACTCGTCTCATTAAAAAGCTTCTCTACCTACGCATCTCCAAAAGGGAAATAAGGTAAGGATTAATCAGGGACTTTCACAAAAAGGAACTTTACCTTTAGAATGGCTGATGGTATCTAAAGAAATAAAGAATGAATAGTTGCTTTAAAGAAAAATAGGATAAGGAACTAAGACAAGGCAAAAAAATCTCTCAAGTACAGCATCTTTAAAATTCGTTCATCATAAAAAAAGCTCTGAGTTCTCTTAACACTAGTTAATTTTATAAATTCATAATCTTAGTAGTAGAGCCCTCCCATTTCATGATGACATCATTGTTATAAAATGTGCACTAGATATTACAAACATTTTAATATACTGTATAAGCAAAAATACAAAGTACAATATAAGAATATATAAAATTGAACTCTCCACACTACTACATGCACAATTCAACATAGAGAAGCCCTTGGGCTGTTCCTTGAGGCAGGGATGTATAGCCCTTCTCCTCTGACCATTCAGAAAAAAAGACTGACTAACCCCCAACCCATCTTTCTGATTCATGGAAATGGTGGGAAATGCTGTAACCATCCCAATAAGTTCTTTTAACATACTGTCCTGACATCAAGATGCTCTCTATACTCTTCTACCTTCCAAATGCATATTTACATCCCAAACAGGCAATGTCACCAGAAAACATATTTCTCTTATTTCACAGAGGAGCCTGGAGTACTAACTCATATAACAACAGCCAGTGAAAATAATTTCCAATCCCAAAATTGCATGGATTAATAACAGCATCAATGTCTATAGCCAGCATGGGGAAAAAAAGAAGTATTTTTCAATGCCTTTTCCTTCAAACTTTCTTTTTCTTTTCTTTTTTTCCATAATGGAGGAGATCCTTATAAATATCCCAGTATCATGAAATTTCCAGTCTCTTTTGCATAGTCTTTTTGAGCTTTCTACAATAACAGTAGCAAACCAGGTCTTTCAGTGCAAAAACTTTTCTGAGGAATTTTAAGGCCTGGCAACATGGGGCAAAGAGCAGCACAAAGGCTCCTCCATGGCCCCAGCAGAAGCAGAATGAGGCTATTAACAACTTATACTGGGTCTGACTGGGATGGAGTCAACTTTCTTCATAGCAGCCTGTATGCTGCTGTGCTTTCCATCTGTGCCTAAAACAGTGCTGATAACACACTGATGTTTTGGCTATTGCTGAACAGTGCTTGCATAGCATCTCAAGGCTTTCTCTCTTTCTGCTCCCCCCACCCCACCCGAGCCAGTAGGCTGGGGATGGGCAAGAGTTTTGGAGGGGACATAGCTGAGACAGCTGACCCAAACCAACCAAAGGGATCTTCCATACCCATATGGAATATGGGGATATCCCATACCCATTCCATATGACATCATGCTCAGCAATAAAAGCTCAGGAAAAGGAGGAGGAAGGGGGGACATTCATGGTTATGGCGTTTGTCTTCCCAAGCAACCATTATGCATGCTGAGGCCCTGCTTTCCAGGAAGTGGTTAAACATCTGCCTGGGGGGAGTTGGCCAGGGGGCAGCGATCGCTGCTCGGGGACTGGCTGGGCATCGGTCGGCAGGTGGTGAGCAATTACATTGTGCATCACTTATTTTA